>JAHWFP010002509.1:31286-48718 GCA_023313725.1 Lithobius niger | reverse complement strand
TGACTTAGTGGCTTTTGCCATGCTTTAATTTTATTGCTAACCTGAACGAAACGTTGTTTGTATTTTTATGTTGCACTGCTTGGTTTGCCTTCACATAATGGCACCACGTATAGCTTTAAGTTAGTGTAAGATAGAGTAAGTTTATAGAAGGAATGCTTAGCGCTGGTAGACGACTGTAAGTTTGAATAAATAGTAATGTTGTTCATATTGTTGCGTTCGTGCTCCCTAAAAACAAAACAAACAAACAACAAAATAATAGGTTCGTGCTCACTTAGTTTTAATTTTAATTTTAATGAGCTTATACGTCCATAAGCTCAAGAACTACTTAACCTAAACCTTAACCTAACCTAAACCTACCCTAACAATCCAGACCAAACTTCCAGACACAATATAATCCTCGACACCGCCCCGGGACCAGAAGCAGATGAATCTCAGACACCACCTCAAATAGCTCCTCAACTAAACCTCCGGTAGCACGGCAGAACCGCACCACAGCCCGTAGCGAGCAGAGCACCTCTGAAAGTAAAACAACAATAAAATACTGTTTGGGCTCGTGCTCCCTAAACGCAAAACAACAAAACCCAACAAAATACTGTAACTCTGTCCTTAAAGTGTTGTATTGAGCCTGATTGGTAACTTTTCATTTACTCTACCCCTAATCTCCAAACCAGCAAAAGGCTCGTGCCACGATTAAACTAAAGCTATCTGCAAAATTTCAGCTTTATGTTTCGCATGAAAAATTTATTATCGTGAAGTTAGCTAGCTAGCTAACTGCTAGACAAACATCAACGTTATTCACATCTTTTTTTTTTATATTTGCAACAAAAATGTTATGCTGTGTCACTAGTGTGTTTTTAAGTAGTCAGGTGACCAAGGTTTCCGGACCAAACAAAGTTTCAGCCCCTCTTGCATTATTATTGTTTCCTAGGATACGTAAAAACAGCCAAATTGCCTTAGCTGTAAAGATACAAATGTCTAGTGGTCGGCACGCTTTTATATGTTCTATCTGGATCGGACGGACGTTAATATTATCGTTGAATCTTGGTGGACGACACAATAGCGTTGTGTCTTAACACGTAATCTAAATTTTTGACTATCTGTAGTTAGTTACTGTTTTTACTTATAAAATACGTAATTACTATTCTAATGGCCTTTTTTATTTTACTGTCTTTAAAATAAATTAAGTTTAAAACAAAACCACACGACTTATCTCGATGTGGTTGAACTCGTGTGTAGTCAGGTGCCGCGTTGCAGTGTTACTTGGAGTTTTGCATATAACGTAAACATATCACGTGTATTTAGGTAGTTGGACTGGCCTAAATAAATAGGTATTATCTCATGAATAAGGCAGCCTTGATAGCTTTTCGTCTAATAAATATGGATTGAATGATATTAAACTGATTACCAATCTCGGTCGCGTGGTTCCAACATTCTCCAATTTATTTGATTCAGTTCTTATTACAACCACAAGTGTAGAAATATGCTAGCAGATTAGTAAGTTATAGATTTATTCGGCATGTAGGCCTATAGTTAGAAAAGAAAACTTGCATGATTTCACAATCCCTTACCAAATGCCTAACGCAAGTCCTGTGAAAGTAACTCAAAAGTTAAGGGGTCAGAAAGTTTCGCACTTTAACTATTTTGCATACTCGAAAAGTACACACGTTTAATCATTAATAATGACATTCTAACACTAATAATAATATTCTGTTAAACTTTTCAGAATAAACGAACTGCAAATGTAGATCAAAACAAAACAACAGGATTATGAAACCAAAGTCCTCTTGTTACCAACTCCGATACTAGGATCCCTAAGGCTGCACTTATAGTTAATGTTGTTAACATTATTTCTGCTCTGTTGTACACCTTACAGTTCGTTCTCGCTTAACTGTAGTCCCTTGATCGGATTTTCTCGAAAGCTTGTCAATAGTTGACGTTGGTTGGGGGTGGTCAGCAAATTTGTCCGGCTGATTGCTTCCGCCAGCGGACTTTAATCGCGTCTCCAAAACGCTTGATCTGGGCTGACTGACGTTTATCGTGATCAGGATATTAAGTGATGGTTGAAGAATGATCGGGAGAGGGGGTGGGACCGATGTTACAGGAGGGAAGGCTTTGATTTGGCTTCAGTTGGCTCTCGTGCCCTTTCGATTTTCTAACCCCCTCCTTCAACACCCCCCTCGCCATTTCCCTTCCCTCGCTCACATCTTCCATCCCCAAGCGAGGAAACCCTGGTGCTCGTCAGCCTAGACGTGACCCGGTCCTTGATCGCTGGCGGAAAGCCTAATTCAATCGGCCAAGCAGGGGCCACTTCAGCCCTGCCAGCCAGCCTGCCTGCCCTGCCTAGCCGGCATAGGAGCCTCGGCCACACGCAGCAAGCAGTCACGTGTGTCTCTCGGCTGCATAGCACGCACCCCATGTACAGGCCAAACATTTTCTCGCTGCTTCACCGCAAGCTAATCTCATTACATTGTCCAATTGTTACCAACTCAGCCGCGAAAGATTTAATACCGCTGGGACATCGGCACCAATCAATAGCCTTAAATGCATGCATGCATGTATTCGCACGAGACCAATTCAAGAGGAAAGGAAAGGGATAAGCAAATCAGACTTGATGACAGAAGAGAAAAAACGACGAGAATCAGCACTCATAACGGAAGAAAAGAACAATAGTCCAAAGAGAAAAAAATCTCGTTTCGCTACAGATGAGGCTACACAAGGCGGCTTTGTTAAAGTTTGTATTGTTATAGTTTGAGTTTCAAAACAATATTTCTGAGCCTTAGTTTTAAAAATACAAAGAACTTGTAGGTTGACCTTGTGAATAGACCATATTGGCCGAACGACCGAAGGTCGAATACTTGCCTGCGCTTGGATTTTGTGTGTGTCTTTGTTTCTGAGTTTGTGTTTGTCTGTTTGGGAAACCACAACATTCGAAGTATTGTTCTGATTTGGTTGAAATATCCTGACAAGGGATATTTGGTGCATGAAATCAAAGAGTTCGAAGAAGAAATTCCTACCTCGAATATTTTCGGTGATATTCAAGAGACATTCGGAGATATTCGAGGTAGATTACTGGGCAGAACAGTTGGCAGACCACTATGGAACACTGGGCTGAAATCATATACATAATAATGTGTTGCATCTTTTCTCATTCAGCCAAGTAATTGCAGTCTTCAGAACTCTTGTTTTCGTGGGTAAACCTTGTAGGTAGATTTTATGGTATCCCTTTTGTAGGTAGACCTTGTAAGTAGACCTTGTAAGTAGACCTTGTAAGTAGACCTTGTGAGTAGAGTTTGTGAGTAGACCTTGTAGTTGTAGTTAGGTAGAACCTGTATGCAGATCGTGTAGCAAAACCCTGTTGGGGAATCTCATAGTTAGACCATGTAGGTATGCCTTGCTGGTAGACCTTCTCAGGTTACCAATCAGCTTTTCAGAAACTTGAGCCTTAAAAGTCTCTAAAATTTCCCCAAGTCCTACAAGGGTTTACTGTTATAGTTGGCTTGGTAAATCTAGTGTGGCATTGATCGGATGGCTCAGTCGTCAGGAGAGGCAGGGTATCATCAGAAGTAGTTGCTTTGAATATGGTAACACCATACCAATAAAATACAAATCCATAATAAGGCCTGTCGAATTCGTAACAAATTTTAATACATGATTTCACCGTTGTGCCTTGTTTCATATATGCTGTAGTTCTTATGTTAAGGAAAATAGAAAATTAGCCAATAGCAAAAATCATACACTAGAAATCATACACTATAGTTATAGTTCTTATGTAATCTTCTGCAGCGATAGGGGCCCTTTCTGGCCCTCTCGGTAGGGATCTCAGCCTTGTTCCCTCAGATGCCTTTCCAACTCTGCGTCTGAGGTTACACGCTTTTTGGCAAACCTTGTGGGACAGACAGGACGGTAATAAGTTACGGGCCATTAAGGACACTATCGAGGAGTGGCACTCGGCGTGTCGCCGTGAGGAGGTTGTGTTGGCCCGTTTGCGCATTGGTCACACCCGACTTACTCACTGTTTCGTTTTGCAGGGGGTTGACCCTCCTGAATGTTATTGGTGTCGACGGCCACTTACGGTCCGGCACTTACTTGTTGATTGTCGCCATCTTGATGGTGTTCGTCGTCGTTTCCACCTTCCTCATGACATTGCGCGTCAGTTGGGCGATAAGTCTGTCCTCCTGTCCGGTGTTTTTCAATTTTTGCAGGAGGTACAGATGTATGACAAGATTTAGATTAGGGGTTTGAATAACATCTCTGTAATGTGTGGTGCAGTGGCAACCCGGACCAGTGCACTGTGACTGAGGTTGGCGCTAATGACCAAGTTGTCGACGCGCCATTAAGCCTCAATCCCCCCCCTCCCTCTTATGTAATCTGAATTTCTGGATTCTTACGTCTACAGAATGATCTTAAAAGATAATAAAAGAAGACCAAGTATTATTTTTTAATACGAAAATCGCCACAAGCCCGGGTAGTCCAAACGGGTTCATAAGGAGCATAACACATTTTGGCTCGGGAACTCGACTGTTTCACCTGTGAGCGCAGGGAAAATACTGCGGTAAAGATAAGAAATGTACAAATATTTACAGACGTGCTGTCGTAGTCTTTTAGTACAACGGTCACTTTAGTACGACTACATATACCTTTAAACTGAGAGTATACTTTGCCACGTCTATACGGAATCGTTTCACTGAATCACTTCTTAAGGAGACTAGTGAATTTATATATTTATATGAGAGGTGTGTACTGGTCAGATTGTGTCTACCAGTGCCACAATGTAAAGTAGGCTTATACTTTTGAGGTTACGCGAGCCTACACTAAGATGAAAGTTGGTCCAACAGGTTTTCGTATAAGATTTTTAAACTCCAATAGCTCAGGACGCTTACCAGATAGAATTACAAACCAAAATTGTTTGAGCGTAAATAAAGAATAAAGAAAATAATGGTACATAAGGGTACATAACGGTACAAATGGGTACGTAAGTATAAAAGGGTACATACACTACAAACCAATATGTAAATGAAAGTAACTACATAAACGGTAAAGAAAGTAAGGGTTTAAAAAGGATACATATGGTACAAAAGGGTGCATAAGGGTACGAAAAATATAAAAATGATACAAAAGGTCCGAGGGTAATAGGCTACATAAAGAAATAAGTTAATAGGGTACATAAGGCAATACGGTACATAGGATAAGAAAGGGTACAAGGTTACCATAGGGTACGAAAGCTTGCGAAAAGGCACAAACATTACCCGTACATACTACATAGGTGCGACAGGGTACAAGCATAAGGATATAAAAGGGTACATACGGGTACGAAAGGGAAAATAAGGGTAAATAGGAACGCAAAAGAGCACATACGGTACAAACAGGTAAATAAGGGTAAATGTGGGGTACATGATGGGAAGTAAGGGTGATAACCATTACCCGGCTTCGTCTGAGGTTTTGTTTCGCCCGGGGGATTGTTTCCCGGTGTTTGTCCAGTGCTTGACCAGACTTTCATTAAGATCTTTGCCAGACTTATTTTAGATACGTGGTTTTGTTTCCCCCACGGTGTTGTTTCCCCAGTGTTCGCCTGGTGTTTGTCTGGACTTTCATTAAGACGGGTGATTTTTCTTCCTTTCGGTTCCGGTTTTGTTGAGACGATTGGTTGAATTAATACTGCCTCTCCCCATTTCCTCTTCCCTATTCTCCCTCCATCTCTCCTCCCCCCCCTCCGCTTCTCCTACCTACCCTCTTTAAGATGGGTATTCGAATTAAATACTGCCCCTTTCCCATCATCCCTTTCCCTCAGTGGGGATCAGGGTAGAGCAATGGCTAGCACGTCTGTCTCATATCCCAAAGGACCCGGGTTCAATCCTGTCATCGGCCCACCCCTTTTTATTCCGGAAGATAAGGATACCGGAAATGCACTGTGCTCATGTCGATTGTGGCATGTAAACGATTCTAGGTATTTCCTGGCAAAAGTGTCCCTCTATGTCCTGAGATAACCTCAACAGTTGAAAAGAAAGTTAATTCGACTATTTCCTTTCCTTTTCCTCTTCCTTCCTTCCCACCTTCCTCCTCGTCCCGCTGCCTTCCCTCCTTTCTCTTGAACGATCCAGGCGCCTGATGGGTGGGTCTGCTAGTGGCCAATTTTTAAAGGTCGCCTCTGTCAGTTCTGCTTCGGTCTTTATTTTCAGTGTACGCCATATGGCCAAAAGATAAGGCTTCCTACAATATACAACAATGAATCTCGCTTTTGCTTTGTGACTTTTGCTTATAGTGTTAAGCGATGTTTTTAAAAATTTTGTACGTATAGGAATGAGCTGATACAAATTAAGGAATGCAACACGGTTGGGTTGTCGTGAATGTGTAATGGACGCCATCTTGAAGAAAGTGCAGATATTTTGAAATTATGCTTTCATCGTCCAATATCCATCTAATTTAGAACGTGCAGTACACAAACTAGTTAAAACGAATTAAAAAAGAGGTTTTACCATGGTCGTTATTATTGTGATGGATGCCATCTTGAAATTAAGCAGCATTTTCAAATTAAGCCTTATCATCCCAACTTCCTTCAAATTAAGAAGGTAGACGAACTAGGTGCAACGAATTAAACTGTTAAATGTACCATCATCTTGAAATTAGACAGTCAGCTATTTTGAAATAAGGCTTATTATCGTCCGATTTACTTCAAATTTAGAACATCGACGAGCTAGTGGCAACGAATCGTTATTAATCTGTAATGGGCGCCATCTTGAAATTAGGTGGCCATTTTGAAATTATGCTTATTATCATCTAGTTTTCTTCAAATTCAGAACGTGGACGAAATAGTTGATACAACTGAAACAATGAATGTGCCATCGTCGCTATCACTCTGTAATGGACGCGACCTTGAAATCATGCGGTCATTTTGAAATAATACTTATGTCAACGAATGACAATGGGGAATGTATCACAGTCGCCGGTCGGGATTAATCTGTAATGGTCACCGTCTTGAAATTAGGTGGCCATTTTAGAAATATGCTTGCTATCCCTCGATTCAGAATGAAAAACTTCAATATTGACAACAGGATCAGTAACAGAAATAGCATCAGTATAGGCTACGAAAAGATGTCAATGTAGTCGCTAATGGTGCAATCAACACTTCACACGGAAACGACATTTTACTTACCTACTCCTTTCCTGTTATGGCAAGCAGCAGTCATGAGTGAAAGTAAAGTTTAGAGCTAAGATTGCTGGACTTGTAACGTCCTTGTGAACATGATGTTACATGGGTTACTTAACCGGTACTCTTGTAAACCCTTAATGTAGATATGAGAAAACAAACGGTAACCTTACTGAGTATAAAAATACACGGTGACCATACTGAAAAGAAAGAAATACAAAAAGCAATGTTTACGAAACAGAATTGGTGTTTGTGTATTCAATGTTTACTATGTATTATGCCATGAATTAAAAACGATGCCTGCCACAAATACATGAAATGCAAAAAGACTTATAATTTCAAGTATTGGTTGATGCTGTCAGATGGTCGCCATTTTGGAAAGAGCAGTCAGATGGCAGCAGGACTGTCAATCTGGTAGGAGAAGGGAGATTTTTTAGTTCTGCCCGCCGTGTACCGAAAAATTTTGTGTATCGGATTTTAAGGCTATGAAACCATTAATTTTGGGGTCTTCAGTTTTTTGTGGATCACCCTGTACTTTAGCTAGCAATTTCGCAGATTTATTTTAAAGCAAAAGTTGACTGGGGAACTTTGATGCCCATATTAGCCGTTGAATAACGTTTAATTTTTAGTCTTATTTATCCTATGTTTACTCTTGTGTACCCTTTTAGACCCTTATAAAACCTTTTTGTAAATTATGTAACCTTTCGTACCCTTATGAACCCTTCCGTATCCTTATATAACCATTTTGTTAAGTATGTATCCTTGCGTACCCTTAAGATCCTTTTGCACCCTTATGTACCCTTTTGTAGCCTTATTTATCCTTTTGTATCTTTATTAATCCTTCCGTACCGTTTTTTTACCCTTTTGCACCCATTTCTACCCTATTTACCCTTTTGTTCACTTATCTCCCCTTTGTATCATTATAAACCTTTATTTGCCCTTACTTACTCTGCACACTTTGTACCCTTTTGCAGCCTTATTTACCCTTTTATAACCTTATATATCCTTTTGTGTCCTTATTTTCCCCATTGTACCGTTATGTACCCTTATTTACTCTTTCTTATTCGCCCTCACGAAAACGTTATTTACCTTTAGTTTTAGCCGTATGCACCCTTTTGTATACTTGTGTACCCTTTTGTACCCTTATTTACCCTTGTACCGTTATGAATCCTTTTGTACCCTCATGTTCACCATTGTGCCCTTATGTGCCATTACTTACTCTTATTCACCCTTATGAAAACTTTACTTACCCTTAGTTGTACCAATATTTACACTTTTCTACCCTAACGTACCCTTATTTACCGTTATGTACCCGTTATTTAGTATTTTGTACCTTTTTGTACTCTTTGGTACGTACCTTATTTACCCTTGCGTACCCTTTATTGTTATGTACTCTTTCGCACCCTTTTGTGCCCATTCATATTCCTTTTACCCTTTCGTATCTTTATGTATCCTTTCATACCCTTGCGCACACTTTCGTACACTTTTGTACCCTTATTTTACCCTTAGTCCTTTGCTCTTAATTTGAGCGTAGCTCCGCTATGAAGACACTCCAATGTAATCTTAGCTCGCGCATCACGCGAAAACCACAAGAACTTTACAAACCACACTTCGCATGCAGAAGCACGGGAGTCTGGAGAAGGTTTATCAAAAGAAAAATCCGAAATCGGACGTGGGATTGAGGAACCATCAGGGTGACAAAATGGACCAATAGCCAAGAGCCAAAATCCAAACAACAACGAGACGTGAGACGCGACTTTGTTTTCAAGTTTTTTTCACCAGATTTCCAATGGTCCAAACCCTAAGCAGCTCTCTCTCATTGTTTAGAAATTACTAGGCAAATTTTTTTAATATTATTGGGGGTTTGGTTTCGGCTAGTTTCGTTTAATGATCGGCTCGGGTAGAAAAAAAATGATCGGCCCATCCTTAATATTTTTGTCATGTTGCAGTTAAATCACAATGCGCCTGTAATTCAAATTGTAGAAAATGTAAGTAGGTGCAGGGATAAAGAAAAACCACAGGTTAAAGGATGAGTATCCACCATTCACAGAAAGAAAGATGCATCAATAACGTTTTCAAGATACTCTCCAGCTAAGAAGTACCTTGGCTGCCTTTCCCTGGTTGAATGATATCACTACTTTCAAAGGCCGACCCTTTTGGGCTAAACATCCAAACAGCAAAGAAAGCGGAGCCCGCACCATTATGTCGAAAGGGGAAGTGACGACGGCCCTAGTTTATTTATCCTTTAGTTACTCTTTTATTTATTTTTTGGCTTGTAATTCTATCTCTTTAACGTCCTAAGTTGTCGGACGAACATTTTCATCCTAGTGCAGGCTTTCGTAAAGTACTTAACTTCAAAAGAAATATGTGACGGACAGAATGTAACCTGTTGAATTTGGTACTCTTTCAAACAGTTGTCATCATATGTATACTGCGTACAAACTTTGTGCAACTTTTACTCATTCGATTAGTTCTTCAGGCAATGAAGAAAGGTGTGTAGACATTTTCGTAACTATACTAACACTAGAATGAATCTCGTTGAAGGTATTTCGGTGATCAAAAAGATGCAGGACGTTTTCTGCATATTTTATGACTAGCCATGGTCTGCTACACTGAACTTGAAAAAAAATGTATGATTAGCTAAGTGTTTTCAACCCAATTTAACCCAAAACAAGTAAATACGCATAAAAAGTAGGTTATTCGTAGTTAGTCTTCAGTTATTATTACCATAAACGTACTATTTTGTGAATATCTTCTTGCTATTCCACATCCCTTCCCCCCCCCCCTCCCAAATTGTTTACCATCATTCCGGCATGCTTGGGCCGTCTAATCTGCGAACTACTATTACAAAGCATTACAGGGCGTCGCCATTTTGCCCACTGCCCCCCAAAAAACACAATGTAATAGCATTAAGGAGTTCGTGACTTCTATAGAAAATTGAAATTGAGTTTAACGCTATGAAAAAATATGCCACGTAAAATTACGTCAAAATAAAATTACTGCATGTCAATCGTGTGTATTTATTAATAGAACTTATTGTGTGCGCAGCGTATCTTGAGTCCTGCAGATATTTTAGGAGCAGCTACGTCTTCCTGGAGGGGGCGACTTTAATCGACGGCCACCATTGTTTTTGTAGCCATCTTGGATATCAACAAGGCACTCTGCCACCAAAAAAGTACAATTGATTATCTGTGTTCGTAGGTTATGTATGTATACTGCGTACAAACTTTGTGCAACTTTTACTCATTCGATTAGTTCTTCAGGCAATGAAGAAAGGTGTGTGGACATTTTCGTAACTACTAACAGTAGAATGAATCTCGTTGAAGGTATTTCGGTGATCAAAAAGATGCAGGACGTTTTCTGGGACGTTTTCTGGGACGAACTCAAGATAGGCCGCGGACACTCTACATTACCTTGTTTATAAAGAGAAATTCACGAACTCTGCCTATTCACATGGTCTAATAGTGATCTAATTGATTTTGTAAACCAAACATTGTCGTATTACTACGAATGGTTTATCGTTTCATTTTACGTGCTACTTTTTTTTTTAATGATTTGTGCGATTACATTAACCGAGCGCTTTAAATCTACTTTCCAAGGAGGTAACACCCCTGCGAAGTGTATTGGCGAGCGTTCAAAGTTTGTTTAGCGTACCCCTGAAAGTACCAGCCAATATGAAGCCGTAGGCATAAATTTGTTTGAAAATTAAGATTTAATGGTCGATCTCATGAAAATTTCTATCCTACATTTAGAATTTCACATCGCTAGCTGCCGAATTTGCGAAATACAACGCATTTCGGAGCGAATGATATTCCACTACTAGAATTATTTTTTGACTGAACTCCGTTGGCAAAAGTCCACACACCAATATAGGCCTAAGCTGCAATGTTGATAATTCGTGCAAGTTCAGAATATCAAAATCAAACAATTTATAACAGATTTTTTTCATTAGTTTCGTCACAAGGAATTATTTCAAGTTGAGGGTGATGAGAAGGCACACGTAATTTAAGTTTCAGCAACCCCAGTCGTCCATAACTGCCGTCTGCATTTACGTTGATGAAAATGGCCCTCTAAAATACCATTTTATTTCATCGCATGCAAGTTAAACAGAAATCAGACCACTTGGGCACGTAATACCAAATGAATCAGGGCACAACAATTCCTCTGTGTTGCTCATAACTTATTAATGCACCGCTATTAATCACTAAAGGTAATAAAGGCATCCCAAATATTACACAATTTATTATCATTGACATGTGTTGCAAGTGGACCTACACCAATGAGTGCTTACTCAAACGAATAATCAGGTTAATGTTTGATGTAATTCATATTCTTCATGCTCATTATATTATTGATTCGATTAGCGTTTGATTTGTGTGTATCGATTCACGTAACTTACAATGCAAACCAAACTTACTTTGTGAGCAAACAAATCGCCAGCTTGAACCGCGTACTAAAGTTGGGTAAATGCATTTGTTCCAACGTGCAAACCCCAATTAACCCGGCACAAACCCCAATTACTAAAGGCAAATTAGACCGGCACACTAGTTAAAGTTGAAGCGAGTGCATAGGATTCAATATTTGACCGACTATAATCTAATCTGGTAGCACTTTATCAACACGTAAAACAAAACGAAGTGTGTAATACAAATTAGTTAGTTACACGGTTTAAACTTTGCTATCGTTTGACCTGCACGATATGCTTAATACATGAAGAAGCATAAACTGATGCTTATGCTTTCTCACAGTACACTGTTAGGTGGGTCTATTTCGAGTTTTTTGCTTATTGCTTTCCCATAGGCTGCTGATTATGCTGCCTCCGCTGACGTCATAATGCAGCTCACAGCTTACGCACATGCGTAAAAGTCAAACCGGAAATGCTCCAGTATGCGTGCCTTCTGTGACGTCACGTAATGAGCTGGGAGTGACCAACCTTACTATATACTATCAATCCACCACTCTTGGGTTATTGTACTATCTGTTACTTTTTTCCTCACTTCTTAAGTTTTTAAAGCATTTTTTAATACACAAAACAACAGTATTACAATAGTATATCGCACGGTCCCAACTTTCACAATGCTAAAAACGATCAGCGTTATATCCTACATCACCACACTTTGCAGTGCGTGATGTTCGTATCTCCATACTAAAGTGTGGTGATATGGATGGCATGCACAGTAAAGTAGGGTGATGTCAAATGACATGACTGTGAGGTGAACCACGTAATTTTTACATGATGAAGTTTCCGTGATGTGTAACACGATAATAGACATCAGTCCATCGAATTAAAAAAAGGTTTACACTACACCTTTTTTTTAAAGAAAATCCTATCCCCAAGGCACAAAACACCTCCCTCCCCCCTCTTAAATGGTATCGGCCGCAAACCTGACTGCATCAATGCAAAATTATGAAACGTGACGACATAAAGTTTGCATAAACAAAACAACTGTGAAGGCAAACTTTCCATTTACCCCAGCAATTTTGTTTTTCATTTCGTAAAGTTACACCACCCGGGGCAAATTGTTTGGGATTTATGAGCCGATAACTGATAACCCTTACATGGCCAATCCACTCGAACTACGTCTCAATGGCGGCTCGGCCTTCGGCCTCGAAGTCATCTTGACGTAATTCTCTCAGATTAGCAATGTGCGGGATATCAGCCATCGGGTGATAACTACTATACAGTTCGCCAGGGATGGTATTACTGTTACTTATTTCACATTATGTTTGCAGGAAACTGACTGTGTGACGCCACGTTTACTTTCACTATGAGTGTAAAAAACCTGTAAATATCCCATTCGTAGACTATAAATAGCAACCGTTTAGAGTCTACAAGTGTGATATCCACACGTTTTTGCACTCGTAGTTCAATGAAACGTGGCGTCATACGGTTAGTTTCGTACAAACTTAATGTGGAACAAACTATAGAATAATGAACTATAGAATATAGAATCGCATAATAAACCGAAGGGCAATATGACGTCATACATTGAAACGGATACGCGCACAAGACAAGTCTGCTACTCAATCGCCGAATCTGTCAGATCCAACTGCGCCAAAAGTGATGTGTAAAATTGATGTAACACTTCAGCGTCGTCGAAACGTATTCTAAATCTTACGTAAGTTGTATTTCTTCTTACCATACAACCAGTGAGAGGTTGGTCTGGGTGCTGGAATCACGCGGATTCTTATCTGCGTCCCAGTGTGGCTTTCGACGTTTTCGGTCAACCATCGATCATCTGGTTGCCCTTGAATCGGATGTGAGGGAGGCTTTTCGCCTGCGTCAACATCTGGTTCAGGTTTTCTTTGACTTGGAGAAGGCTTATGATACGACCTGGCGTTATGGGATTCTCCGTAATCTCTATAACTGTGGCTTGAGGGGACAGATGCCACTGTTGCTTTCCGCCTACCTCTCAGGCCGTTCTTTTCGTGTTCGTGTCGGGGCGACTCTTTCCCGCCCGTTTGTCTTGGAGAATGGTGTGCCTCAAGGAGGTGTTCTTAGTGTCATCTTGTTTGCTATTGGGATCAACCCCATTGCTCAGCAAGCTGCTGTTCCCCAGTCATTGTTTGTCGATGACTTCGGCCTGCGCTTTCGGGCAGCTCGCATGCAGACCTGCGAGCGGCAGCTACAGCTGGCGATTAACAAAGTCCAGACCTGGGCGGTCAGTAATGGTTTCCGGTTTTCTCCGGACAAGACTGTGTGCATTCACTTTTGCCGCCAACGAACACTGCACCCAGATTCTTGCCTGTACTTGGGGCGGGCGCAGATTCCTGTTGTCCCACAGGCACGTTTCCTGGGTCTGGTGTTCGATTCCAGGTTATCTTGGCTTCCACACTTGCGCCAACTTAAAGACAAGTCTTTGCGGGCACTTAACATCTTGCGGGTTCTGTCGGGCACTTCATGGGGTGCCGATCGCACTGCCATGTTGCGCCTCTACAGAGCCCTTGTCCGCAGCAAACTTGATTATGCGTGCATGGTGTATGGTTCGGCTAGTGACTCGACTCTCCAGGTGTTGGACACTGTGCATCACAGTGGCCTGCGTGTGGCGACTGGGGCATTTCGAACTTCTCCAGTGGTCAGCCTCTATGCTGAGGCCTCGGAGCCACCTTTGGCCATTCGTCGGCGGAAGTTGGCCATTCAGTATGCTGTGCGTTTACGTGCTGTGGAATCCAGTCCTGCTTGGTCCATGGTTTTTGGGCCAGACTTGCGAGTCGGTAGACGCAGGGTGGGTAAGGGTGATTTCCGCGATAGGCTCCAGCAGTCCTGTCAGGAGATAGCCTTTGAAATGCCCACCGTCTTGAGGCTTGGGGGGATGCCAGTGGCCCCTTGGCTTGTCCCAAGTGGCATTTTCATTTTCGCTCTGGCGTCCCTCCCGAAGGGTTCCACTCTACCAGCAAGGTATTTACAGGAGTTCCGCCGGCTGTGTTCTCAGTACGCCGGTTATCAGCGGCTGTTTACTGATGGGTCGAAGTCAGACGCTAGCGTGGCTTGTGCTTGTGTTTGTAAGGGAGTGACGATTGCCCATCGCCTTCCATCAGGCTATTCTGTGTTTTCTGCAGAGCTTTTGGCTCTCGGTTTGGCGG
This sequence comes from Lithobius niger, assembly GCA_023313725.1. Taxonomy (NCBI): domain Eukaryota; kingdom Metazoa; phylum Arthropoda; class Chilopoda; order Lithobiomorpha; family Lithobiidae; genus Lithobius; species Lithobius niger. The sequence goes on along the minus strand of JAHWFP010002509.1, from coordinate 33,990 downwards.
TGGAATGGATCCTTGGCCTTCAGGGCATGCATTTCATTATCTTTAGCGATTCCATGAGTGCCCTGGAGTCCTTGGCGAATTACAATCCTCGGAACCCCTTGACACAACGTGTCCAAGCTTTGCTTTCCCGCTTGCCTGGCCAGCGGAAAACCGTGCTTTTCTGCTGGATCCCGGGCCATGTTGGGATAGGTGGAAATGAGCAAGCGGATTCTGCAGCAAAAGGGGCCCTTTCTGGCCCTCTCGGAAGGGATCTCAGCCTTGTTCCCTCGGACGCTTTTCCAACTCTGCGTCTGAGGTTACACGCTTTTTGGCAAGCCTCGTGGGATGGACAGGACGGCAATAAATTACGAGCTATTAAAGGCACTGTTGAGGAATGGCACTCGGCGTGTCGCCGCAGTCACCGTGAGGAGGTGGTGTTGGCCCGTTTGCACATTGGTCACACTCGACTTACTCACTGTTTCCTTTTGCGGGGGGTTGACCCTCCTGAATGTTATTGGTGTTGGCGGCCACTTACGGTCCGCCACTTACTTGTTGATTGTCGCCATCTTGATGGTGTTCGTCGTCGTTTCCATCTTCCGCATGACATTGCGCGTCAGTTGGGCGATAAGTCTGTCCTCCTGTCCGGTGTTTTTCAATTTTTGCAGGAGGTACAGATGTATGACAAGATTTAGATTAGGGGTTTTAATAACATCTCTGTAATGTGTGGTGCAGTGGCAACCCGGACCACTGCACTGTGACTGAGGTTGGCGCTATTGACCAAGTTGTCGACGCGCCATTAAGCCTCAATTCCCCCCCCCCCCTTACCATACTGTAGTAATCATGCGTAGGGACTTCCAAATAGAATTTTCGTTCAGTTCGACTGTGTCTCGTAATGAAAACCGAAACACCGAACGCCAAGTAAATCCAGCGCCGTAGCTTTTGCTTTGCCGCTAGTGGCGCTGGTCATGAAGTGGCATGGCGATTTACGACGAATTCCATGTTCAGAAAATGCTGAATATTTCATCAACACTCGACCGACGTGGCCCTAAGGGCATACCAAGTTTTATGACGATCTGATGAGCGGTTTGAAAAAAATCGTCTGAAGATGCAGGCAGGCAGACAGACCGACACAGTTTCTAAGTCAAACAATAAATCTATGTAGCCAAACGTCCTTCGATAAAAAAAAAATGTTATATTTTAAAATAAATGTACACAAATCTCAGTTCATTATGTTTAAATAAATTCACATAGGCTAACTATTAGTCTAAGTGCCTTGAATATTATAAAAACGTTTTCAGCACGCATTTCATACTGTTCATAAAGTCATATTTATACCACTCCTGGCGAACTGTATCGGATTTATCACCCGATGGGTGATATCCCGCACATAGCCAGTCCGCGATAACTACGTCAAGGTGACGTCGAGGCCAAAGGCCAAGACGCCATCGAGACGTTGTTCGAGAGGATTGGCCATGTAAGGGATATCACCCATCGGCACATAACTCCGATACAGTTCGCCCTGGGTGGTATAACTAATTTATCGCACGGACCCTAACTTTTGAAATGAAAAACAAAAAATGCTGAGGTAAATGGAAAGTTTGCTTTCATAGCTGTGTTGTTTATGCAAACATTATGTCGACACGTTTGCACAATTTTATACTGATGCAGTTAGGTTTGCAACCGATACCATTTGAGCAAGGGGTGTTTTGTGTCTTGAGGGTGTGATTTTCTTTTTTAAAAAAAGGTGTAGGAGAAACACTTTTTTATTTAGTTCAGTGGACTGATGTCTACTATGTTGCATATCACGGAAACTTCATCATGTGAAAATTATGTCATTCACCTCACAGTCATGCGACGTCACCTCACTTTACTGTGCATGACACCCATATCACCACACTTTAGTATGGCGATATGAATATCACGCACTGTAAAGGTATGGGATATATCGCTGATCGTTTTTAGCATTGTGAAAGTTAGGGACCGTGCAATAAGCCAAATTATACCGGCAGTCTACTATATACCTGCCTCAAGTGCACGGATAAAAGTTCGAAAATTTAGGAATGTGTTTTCTAACATCTTACAAAGAAAATAGTTTAACCTAGGGGTTTCTGCCTTTTTTTTTTTATCACCTACTTAGTCGATGACCTCATTATTACAACGAAATACAGAGTGTGCACAAAACTTGTTACAATGATCTTCAGCATTACGTCGTGCGTTAACTGCGTTCAAATACCAACAGTTTTTCACTAACTAAGATAGTTTGTGCACTTCTCTTAGCCACATCGATAAACACAACCACACATCATCCCTCGTTGGTAGTGAAAAATCTCATTAAAGTTCCCAGCCCCCTCATAATTTGTCAACCAAATTGACCACTGTCAAAAATATCTACTAACTTTCAAAAATCGTCCGTTCAACCCACTATGTGCTGCGTTCTACTTATAGTAACGTTATTTCACCTCTGTGTTTTGCAAATGTGCATTTTGTTCCATCCAGTCTGAACAAAATCAAGCAAAAATCGAGCAAAATCGGCTAATTTCTGAATTACCTTTATAAAATCGATTGAACAACGCTGAATTTCTCTCAAACTCAGGATTGGTTATCGTAACTCCGAACTCACGTAGACGTCCAGCTCCAGCCATAGACCAGACATGATATTCAGTTAGGCTACGTGATGAACCATCTCATCGGTTTACATCATAGTTACAAAGATGGACCATCTCAT
>JAHWFP010002509.1:0-28092 GCA_023313725.1 Lithobius niger | reverse complement strand
ATACCCCTGTTCGAAAGAGTATGGGAATGAAGCAAAAAATGTTTCTAAAAAAGTTCCTTAGATTTTTCGAAAAACTGGCCCTCTCTCAAGCAAACTTTCTGCATCCACCAAAGCACGGGTAAAAGTATTTTTTAAAGGCTTTTTCCTTAATGGTTCATTTATTTTCTTTGATTTTTGCGGAGCCTAGAAACGTATAAAACGTATTGTTTGAAGCCAGGAAAGGTCCTAAAATACCTAAAAATCCGTCTGCTTCCCTTACAGCACTCCTCAGACCCCCTAGCTGAAGTGGGTGAGTCGGCAAATTTCGCCTGTCTGCCCCCCTCCCCCACCCCCAACAAAATGCCCTTCGCTACACCCCTGGCTCCATCCACCTACAGATGAACGAGGCTCGCACTGAGCAATGAAAGATGTTTGGGCCATCTTGATAACGTTGAAGAACAAGGTATCAGAAGGACGACAAAGGTAACCGAACCAGTTAGGCTGTATTCCTTGCTGGCAGTAGCTAAAATTCCGATTTTTTCGATACCATAAACAGTGTTCGTATGTAAACAATGTTCCTACGTAAAAGAATCAGGTTGTGGTAAATATTGCACTGTTTCTTATAATGCAGAGAACGGTTCGATAGGATCGCTTACACCAAGCCAAAAAACAAAAAGCACTCACACGTAGCCTGTTCAGACTGATGCTAGTCACACTAAACTATCGGAAAGGAAAACGAAAACAATGCACCATGTATACTGAAAAAAGTACTACAATACTTCTTCATAAAAAAAAGGTACTCTAGTACACACAGAATTAAAATTAAATAAATGAATAAACCTACATGGTTATAATGTCTAGTGAGGTAGCTGAATACATTAATACCTTTCAACGTATTTTTTTGTTTTAATGTTGACACACAAGTCAGTTTCCAAAGTATTCCATGTATTTGCAATTGTTTTTCTGTGGGTAGCACTGATTTTCAGGAATTACCAGTTCAGAAGCAGTCAGCCAGTCGGTTTACTGTATGTCTAAGTATCTGAGTCGTTCCCGCATTTCTCCTTTTAAATAAATTGTTTTGTGTTCTTAGAAAGCAATAGTATAAAGCCGTGAGGACAGGAAAATGATATTTTTGACTGTGAACGCCTGACATCACAAATTGATCAGAGATTGCTAGGGACTTGTCCGTACATAAATTGCTCAATAAACTGGGATTACATCTTTGCAACGATTGCATCCTTTGCCAATACGTGGGCTGTTCGTGTAAGACATATCTTCTTCGAGAGACGATAACATTAAATGATGGTTCACTTTGGTATAAAGTTTGCCCAACTCGTCACATGAAGGGTTTCGGCGACATCAATATAGCAATTCGTGTTTGGCATCGGCAGCGAGTATAGAAGGAGAATTCCATATTTTCTGAGCCAAAAGAACACCAAATACGACTTGAAGTTGGCTATTCTGGAAAAAAGCCAGACTAAAAAAAGAAGAGAACGTACAATAAATCAGTCTAAATCAGCACTGCCATCTCCAGCTTCGAAGAAATCGCAAGCCATCTACGATGTTTCAGTACAATCATTAAAAGCGGGGCAAGAAAAGCTTCGATGTTTTCCTGTTGGTCTTTTGTTGGTAGGCAATTCATTGCCCAATTATTATTTTTTTCCTTCCCCCTATTTTTTTTCTTTCTTTGGAAGAAGTCCAACTAGTGTTCGGTCAGAATGGATTCAGTGCATTCAAAAAATAGCAGCGAATCACGGATAGAAAACCATTTAAGAAAGAAAAACGAAGACGCAAATGTGGGAGTGATTTGATTTCGTTGGTTAATCAACAGTGTATTGAAAAACAAGAGATGTACCGGTCTCTATAGAGTCTAAAGTCATGACGAAAAGCGGGGTACTCAAAAAACCATAAAATAATACAAATTATTAAGCACTACCTGACTAAATATTTGAATCAAATGTTTGGAATTGAAATTCAAATTACAATTTGAGCTACAACTTCACTGCATCAAATCAGAACCTTAAGGATCAAAGAACGTGAAAAATGATAGCACGTTCGTTGAACCTGAAAGGTTCATTAACTTAAACTGTGTAGTAAGCTGTGTGAAAGAATTGAAAAGAAAGTATCTTTGTCGACCAAGTTGATGGTTGAAACAAATGAAACTGTTGTGGGGAAAACAATTTAAACGCAACGAGTCATTTTTCCTAAATTGTGTTACAGGTGAGAATTTGAACGGTGTGCACATTCTAAAAGTTGACGTTTCGTAAAACAAGTCACTAAGCTTATACAATTTAAAGTTACATGAGGCTTAAAATCCATCGTATGCTGGAAAGGTAACTTGCCAACCAATCCTGATGAATAAAGATACTGTGTAGCAGCCTGTAGGTCGTCACCATATATAATTTATTCAACAACATTTGAATACTCTATACAATTACATGTCAGAAATTTGTCTTTGCCTTATACTTTTATTCGTCTCTGCAACAAAATCAGCTACAAAGCAAAATTACACACATAAATACTAAAAGCAGTGTAATCATCAGACCCCAAAAATTATCGCCCAATTGTTCGTACCTGTGTACCATGTAAAGTAGTAGAGTTGGTTTTAAAAGACGTAATGATGAATCACATAAAAAAATACGAGTTACTTGCTGACGACCAGTTCGGCTTTGTTGATGGGAGATCAACATGCACCCAACTTCTTTGTTCATTGGAGGATTGGACCTCAGCTGTTGATAATGGAATCCCTATCGACGTAATCTATCTTGATTATGCTAAGACTTTTGAGTCAGTCACCCACAACAAATTGCTGTTCAAACTTGAAAAATTTGGTTTTAGAAATAAACTTCTCACGTGGTTGACCGAGTTTTTAACGGGCAGAAGCCAGTGGGTTGAAATTGACGGTGTAAAATCAAAACAAACACAGGTTTGTAGCGGAGTACCTCAGGGATAAGTCTTGGGGCCACTGCTTTTTATCATCTTCTTAAATGATCTGACATCACTAAATGATAAAATCAAATTAAAGAAATTTGCGGACGATGTGAAGCAGTACAGCTCGGTGGTTGACTGTGTCAGCCATTCCGAATTGCAGGAGGAGTTGAACAGGCTTCAGTCTTGGTCGTCAGACTGGCAACTCCCATTAGCACCACAAAAATGCAATGTTTTTCATGTGGGGTCCCGGAATTTGAATCTACATTGCAAATATTTTTTGTCGGGTGCAAATACACTACCAGAAATTGAAGTTGTAAAAGATTTGGGGGTTTGGATCACAAACGACCTTAGTTTCAGTTATCACTGTAATAAAATTGTAATGGCTGCACGGCAACGGGCAGCTATGATTCGAAAATTCTTCCGTTCCGGGGACCCACAAACTCTAACTTGGGCTTTCAAGGTCTATGTATGACCAATACTGGAGTATGCTAGTCCAGTTTGGTCACCCCACCTCCTTAGGGACATTGACCTTCTTGAGTCCGTTCAGCGAAGGACTCAAGTTTAAAGGGTTTATCCCATCTATCATATACAGATAGGCTAAACGCCTTGAAATTAGAACCTCTTGAATTAAGAAGATTAAGAGAGGATCAAACTTTAACGTATCTATTACTACATGGTCACCTTGGTGTTGATTCCACTTTTTTCTTTGAGCTCCGTTCCAATGATCGAACGAGGGGGCACTCCTGGAAGTTGGTTGCAAATCCGTTCAGGGTCAATACTAGAAAATTTTTTTTCAGCAGCCGGATAGTTAACTGCTGGAATAAATTACCAGCAACTGTGGTTGAGGCAAATACACTCACTTCATTTAAAATACGTCTGAAGGCTGTTTGCCTCACCGATTTCTTGCATAGAGTATTATAGTTATGTAATTAGACCCTATACAATGTTTTTTTTAACGTTTTTAATGTTTTTTATTGGTTTTTATTGTTTTTTATGTATTTTTGTATTTTTATGACGAACAAATTAATTTGTGATCTGAGCTAGTTTGTTATAAGTGAAATGCTCTACCAAGCCCTTTGCTATTATGCAAATTAATATTATTATTATTATTATACACATCTTTTTTAATTGTAAATAGTTCTAGTGTTACTTCCCACTTCAGTTTTTAACTTTCACTACACCAGTTTCATGCATTTCATTGTTTTATTATTTTTATTATCTACGATGCATTATATTTTTATTTTTTTATTTTTAAAGAAACATTGACAACGTTACCCGGCTTTTCCCTGCACTTGTCCCTCACGTTTGGCGATGCCATCGGGGACCATTGTCGTCCCTGGTAGGTCTAACCTTGGTGGTAAGGCATTCGTGACCCCAACCCCATACCTTCAACCCTTCCACTGCAGCCGAGTCATCGTCTTTGTTTTAAACTTTTTACTGTTAAACTTTTATAATTTGTAATTTTTTTTAGTTTTAACATCGGACGGCAGTCAGAGACGACCCAGTCCTTGTCGCTCCGGTTGCGTTTGCAACAAACCTATATTATTATTATTATCAGCTAAAAAAGCATATTGGTAAATCTTAACCCATTTACTAAACAAAGGCAATATGGAAAAAGAGAAAACTGGAAAAATATAGTATACATATTTCTTGGGAATGGCGGATGGTTTTTAGAGAGTAAAATGAACTTATTTTACAACTATTGACAAGATACCTCACTGCTAAGTCTTGTAAGGATGTACTACAAAGAAATTATATGAAAATCTCATTAATACGCAATGACAGATTAACTTCCGTTGTAATAATAATGAATACAACTAAACACATTGATTTTTATCTCTCCAAAACAAAACTTTTTAAGGATTACCGCCAAGCTTTACGACGTCGTGATATAAAACGCCAAGCTTTTTCACCAAGTTCTTCTCACCGAATTCGAAGGTTAAATGAAAAATCTGAAAATCGATTGCCACACAATTTTTAAGTATTTCATTTACCGTTCGAAGTCTTAGTCGGTGGGATTATCTTGGCGAAAAACTTGGCGTTTGATATCACGACTTCAAGCGGCTGAAAAGCTTCCCATCAAATTTCGTTTTGGGGGACATCATATCTTTTTGGTCTAAATTGATAAGATTAATTTTTTTTCTTAATACTTACGACATGAAAAGCCGAAAATCCAGTTTTACGGTCCTTTTCTTTGGCTTTAGTAGCATCCATTAGCAGATTTACGTTTGTCGTAAGTCTTCGTTGAGAAGTTCACCAAATTCCCAGTCTGCAAAGGGAAAAAGCAACAATTCTTCATTAGTGCTGTTGTTGTAATGCTATGTATACTCGCGTCTTCATGTTCATTGCTGCAAGAAAATTCCAACCAAAACCAAAACTGGCGTAAGAGAAGCCGCCAAGTTTGCAAAAAGCGTCAGCCTTTGAAAGTAATGAAGTCATTCAACCAGGAAAAGGCCGTCAAGATTAATCCTATTAGCTGGCAACCTTGGCTCATTGACCTCTCCTTTAATGTCTTTGTCTGACTACTTTCTTAAGCCCAGGACATACCCTGCTAGTAGCTTGTGCAGCAAATGTTCTATACCACGATTCTAACCCTTCTGAGTCCCACGGCGAGTCCTAGTTAACAGATTAGTGCAAACTACGGCAAGTATCTAGGTCGAAATCTCTTTCCAAGACTGTACGGACAGTTGGCGGGGTGGGGTTTCTAAGCCACAAAATCCCTATTTCCCATTGGTTGTTGGACCAGAACGATAGCCCTACTCTTCCCACTCGCCGCGAGTATTTCTAAGGGCGCATTCACGCAACGACTCGCATTTACATTCTCGCAGCTAGAAGCTAGAAATCATCGGAAATTCCAACATTGCCGCGGCTTTAACTCTGCCGTCGTGCAACGAAAACGTTCAATAATGTGATTTCAGAAGCGACTGGAAAATTGTTTCGACAGGAGGAATTCTTTATCTTATTGTAACGGATTATCCGACTGCAAGCATTCACTCTAATGATGTCGGATTCAGCTGATCCAGGCAGCGTTGTTACCATGGCAACGACACCTTTGCAATCGCGATTAAAATCTAGCTGTGCGAATGCAAAGGCGAGCTGTTGCATAAACGCGCCCTAACAAGGTCGGATAGTTGGGCGAGCTCACGCGCTAGTTGGCCAATGGGGTCACGGACCTGGATAGTAGTGGGTTGAGGGGAACTAGTAGCAGTGCGAGTGCAAGCTACTATCTGGGTCTGTCCTAGCCTTTAGACTGCTCAAAACATGTTGGATTTAGAATTCCACAATCTTATAGCTCTGAAGTTGACATTTACTCAATTCGTTATATTTGCAGATAACCATAACCACTCCTGGCTAAAAAAAAATTAAAGAAAAGGGCAATGAGCCAAGTTTGCCAGCTTATATGATTAACCTTGGTGACCTTTCCCTGCTTAAATTACATCACTACTTTCAAATGCCGTCCGTTTTTGGATACAAGAATAAAAATGCCAAGCAGTTCACAAACAAACAAAAAGCACGACATTTCGAGGTTACTTTCACCTCATCATCAGGTGCACTAAATCCGCAAACAACATGTCAAAAAGTGGCAACGTGTCAAAAATTACAATTCATGACAGTTTCAGCATAGGGACGAAAAACCCTTAAAAAGAAAAAGCCTAACCTGGGGAGAACAGGTAAGCATTATAGGTAAGCATTATAGGTAAGCATTATACCAATCGACCTCACTCCTACGAATGCAGAGGAGAAGTGAAGTCAGGTGGCTGGTGTATCACTTTAAATACTATTTTGGTGAAAGGTAGGGGAGGGGGTTGTTTATTGTTTGAAGCAAAGCTAAAGATTCCAAGCCTGTGTAGCAGTGTGACGTATTCCTCCATATTTTTATTTTCTGGCATAATATGATTATGAACGGGAGGTTAGGTGAGAAAGGATGACAAGCGTTTCCAAGTTATTTCTTGAACGAAGTGTATTGTCAGTAAAGAGGATGGCTGTTGCCTCCAGGTTTGGTGTGTGCCCTGTATTTAACCGATCTGGAGAGGTTCCCGTTGGAATGCAATGCTGTACTAACAAATTGGTTTCATTCCATAATTTCAATTTGGATTTGTGTGCCGTGATTTTTTCTCTAAGCTTCTGTTGCGATTGTCCGACACAGGTGACACTGCATGCTGGATGGGAGCAAGGTACCCGACATACTGCATTTTATACCATTTTGGCATTGGTAAATTCAAGCGGCCAGGCCGTACTGGGGCGGGCCGGCCAGTGCCGATCGAGGCCACTGGTGGTCCGACCGGCTCGTTTTCGCGTTGGTCAATTCCACTGCTCGCTGATCACGATTTACGGCACCACCACGTGTCGGTGTGGTGTGAGTCGGGCCGGCTCTCGAAATACCGGCCCGGCTTTGGCCGGCCCGATTTTGCATTGGTTAATAAAACGGTGCCCAGCCCTCCTCGGCACGGTCAGAGCCTCTTGAATTTACCAATGCGAAATCGGTATTAGGTTGCTAGCCTACTTTCTTTCTTATCTCCTATTTTTTAAGGCATTGTGACCTGCTTTAAGTTGGGATGATTGCTAGAAATAAGTGTAATATTATTTTCTAAAAAAATAAAAATCTGGCTTGTTGTAGGATTGCTTGCTTGGTTGAAAGGCTGTACTTATTAATCTAGTCAAGGGGTAAAAGGGGTAGCCATTGGAGAAATATCGACCAATGGCTACCCGTTTTACAAATATTTACCTGCTCGTCTAATAACACATCTCTCATGCTCTTTCTGATTTGGACGGAACCCTATAATAGTCAGTTGGATGTTGACGGCTATTAATTACTACAGAGATCCTTTTACTTTATCCTCGTTAAATGATAATTTTTTTCTTAGAATTCGTTTCAGTTACGTACCAGAATGTTATTAACCGTAATTTCATTTTTTCAATCAGTTTTACCAAGAATCTTTACCAACGAAAGAGCACTGCTACGCTCGACTGATCAATTCCCTGCAAGAGACATCGCTTAATTTTTTCCTCCTTGTTAACGTTTTTTTGCTCAAATTCGCGGAACCCCAGCTAGAAGAAGGTCTGGTGGCGAAATTCCTCGGTGTTTTCGTCCCAGCTTCGACGGTACATTTGCGGTGAGAGAACTGCGTCTACCGGATATTATTCTGTCTTCCAAGTTTCTTATTACATTCCAGCTATCACATGATTTCCTCCGTATAAGTGCACCAATCTTCCCTTTCTTCCTCCTACTTTCGAGTGTTTGTTGGAGAGGGTTTCTTATTTTTCCCCCCTCCTTTTTCTCTTTATATTAGCTGTTCTTTTTATCCTCAAAAAACTTTAGGTACTCCATTCCAAGTTAACTTTAATTTGCCAGGGGCTCAAGTTGGTGTCTTTGAAGGGCTCACCGTTATAGCTGTCATCCTATAACATCAGCACCTAGCGATCGCCCGCGCTCACCCACCGAGTTAAAATAATATTCGAACACAATAACGGCGAGACTTAATAAGATAGTCGGAGCATTAGGCGCACCGCCTTTGGGGGAGGGTTGGAGGTTGGCGAGAGGGTAGAGAGGGATTCAATTTCCGGAGGCAGAGACACTGTTAGAAAGGGGAGCGGTGAAAGGGCTTCGAGCGACAGAATACACGTGGAGGGAGCTGCAAGACCCCTTGCGCCAACACACACTACAACACATCGCCCGGGAAAGAGAGTGTATTGATTGAGAAACCGATGTTGACACTAACGAGTGAAAAAAAAAAAAACACCACCCACCCAGCTTTTTTCTTTCGTTTACTTTACCACGAAGAAAAAACATTCTCAAAAAATTAGAAGAAAAAAAAAAGAAAAGAAAATCTTGAGTGAGCAAGTGAGTGGTGCGACCTCCAATGTGGGTAACGACTGGAGTTAATAAAAATTCAACAAGTTTGAAGAAATTACAAGCTTACGAGATCAGACAAACTACAAAAACAGAAAGACAAATTACTAAAATGGAAAGAAACGGCAGAAAGAGGGGAGTGTGCTGACGCAAAGAAAAAACACAATATTAAGTTTCGACAATGACAATATTAGTTTTCCCATAAAGTAAGTTTCCTAGCTGAAATAAGAAATTATTTCAGTTGGATTCCAGGTTTGTTTTTCCTTTTGTACACCCCTGAAACAAACTTGAGCAAAAGTTAATTAAATTTGCTGTTCCAATTTTCTAACTTTAGTGAACTGTATGCCTACCTTTAACTCTGTACCTACCAGATCGCTAAATGGTATTCGATTATCAGGACAAGATTAAGCTATTGCTGAACAAGGTTTGTATTTTGTTATAACCCACAATTATAATACAAGAAATCTGGCATTAAGAGTAGTATAGGATTAACTGAACAAAAAACGGCTTCGCCGTTTATAAAAAAAAAGCATTAGAGCTCGAATCCTCATACTCACAGCTGTGAAGGTACACGAATAAAAACGGATTAGAGTTCACTCGAACGCAACGAACTATAATTTGAACTCCAATGCCAGGGAACAAGGACTGTTTTTGCTCAGTGGTTATGTCAGAAAGTGAACGCAGTATAACATACTATTTACGCATAGCTGGGCGCAATACGAGTGAACACTCGTAGTGCGCCTAGCAGTTACATACATACGCTGCTTTTGCGCCCTGCCAACTTCAGCCTAACTGCTGAACTTGACCGGACGCCAACAGCCGGTTACTAGGCCTGTACCATTGCTTGACCAATGGAGCATGCCTGGACGTGTTGGCTAGTGCCTCAGGCTACTTCTATTGTTCTGGCCCCACTATAAAACGTGGGACTTGGACGTCCGAAGGGAATTGGTGAGGGAGGAACAACTCGACAGGTTGCTGAACGTTAGGGCTGACAGGCTGCAACTTGTCAGTGCCTAATATGTGCTACTCTGTGTACAGACCCCTAGCTGTGCATTAATGTGTGAATTGCGCTCGAGTAAATCTTGAAACCAATCGTCCACTCCCTGAGTAGTTACATATTTTGGGGGGCCTACCGGGATACCTAAACCTTCGGGATAGGAAATTCTTATTTTCCAAACCTTCGGGATGGAAAGAAATAAGAAAATCTCAGGTAGAAGATTTTGCGAATTTATTCACTAAGTGACGGTGACTAAACAGCGAAAATACTTGGCTGCAAATATTCTTCAGGCAAACACCTCTTGAACAGGATTGCGACCAAATTTGAGGGCAGACTGTAAAACTCGGCCGAGGCTTGAGTAAACTACGGTGGCAAGAATTTTTTTTTCGGACCACACCAGTGGTTTCGGGACTAAAAATGCAACTCGCTTTCTTTTCCGTAAGGAATTTAAAGTAAAACAGTTGGAAGGATCTTAGCCGTGGGGAAAGCTACCCATTGCTTGGAGATAGACAACATTTTTTCTAAGAATTACTAAAAATAATGCACCGTTCTTTGCATTTATTTGTAAATGACATTGAACATGGGAGGTAATTTGTAGACTCGTTGAGCACCTACGAAATACCGTACTTTATTTTGACCGGATGGTAAAGGAAGGACGAAATAAAGTCACCAATTTTCTAAAACGCAAATACTGAAACGTAAAATACTGAGTAGTGGGCATCAATAAACCCTGTTACACAGACATTTGTAAGAGTGGAAAAAGTGAAGAACGCACTTTCAAAACTACGAGTTGAAAGTTGCATTGAACAGTGGTGAGCTAACTGAGTCCTCATTATTTTGAAAGCATTGCAGCTATTAACTCAAGAACACTGAATTTGTGAAAATAAAACAAATTTAGATTTGAAGTGAGAACGGACTGGATATAAACCTCAGAAAGGGTCCAGGCCGGGAAATCACTTCGCCACAGAGAAAGAAAAAAGCGGGAACGCTAACATTTTTTTTCTCACCAGCGAAAATTACGGGTTGCGCTGCTCGTAATTTATGCGAAAAGTACCTCCTATTTCACGACCATTAGTAATGCAAAACTTGGACCTAAGTAATGCACAAAAAAGGACAGGGACTGAGAATACCTTAGTTCATGAAAATGGGGAAGGTTTTGACACTTCTAGGGTGGAAGACAGGTTTCAATTCGGAATGAATTTATTCAGATTCGAACTTGTCCCCGCTAAGACGGGCACGTCAAAATGTCAGAAAATAGAGCAAAGTTGGAGCTATAGGATATTCCACATTTTGCTTTCAGAAAATCACTAGCGTGGATGTACGTATCCTTGCGCCGTGATATGCAAGCATGTGTTGTAGTCAGTCTGTATAATACACAACTTGAACATCACAAATGATTACGTAGGAGAAAGTTTAATTCATTATACGCTTACATGTTTCCGGAGGGGAAGCTGGGGTTTTAACAGTTCAGAGAAAGTTATTTAATTTAGGCCTGTATTGTTGGATTCTTCAATTTTTAGCACAGATGATTTTATATTTTCGTTTAAGTTGCCCATGGATGAAGGGTTAACCTTATCCCGGGATTGCCAAAAGAATTTTTTTGGGGGGAGGGGGTGTGGGTGGAAGAGGAGTGGAATACTTACCTTTTATGTTGACATGTTAAGTTTTACTTATTTCATTGACTATTCAATACACACTTTTATTTGTATTTCAAATTTTTATTTTTTATTAAGGTCGGAGTTCTTCAATTATTAACACAGACGTTTGTGATGCAAGTATTTACATAAAATCTTCTCGCGAATCTTCATCCGCTTCATTGCCAATTTCACTAACAACGCGGTCCACTTCATTTTCAGAAAGTGCATCAATTTCTCAGAATTTCTCTTCAACCTCTAGTGTGTGCGTGATGAAGTTTTGCCACATCTCTTTAGTGACTTTCTGTATTCCTTCAGCCAGCAATCTTTTTACTACGTCTCTCTTGAACGTTTTGTTGTTGCTTGCAACATATCCCTTCACTTGGCTTCAAGCAACTGTGTTCGATAGGATTTACTCACAGTGATACAGCGTAATCAAATCTTACGTCGCCCGTCAGTCGTTACAAAGTTGTTCTCGAAAATTTAGGCAATTCAGGAATGCTGTTGATTTCTCCCAGTAATTTATTAAGTGTTGGTGGCTCGTTTCGAAAGAAAAAAGAATGGATTTTCTTTCGGACGGCAGCCCGAACCATGTCATCGAATCGTGGCGTGTCGTGTTTCTTGCTTGTTACACCGACACGCAGCATGTACAATATTTGTTCAGCATGTACAATATTATATCTTACAATTTTGCTACGCAGCCTGTACGGCGCTGTAGTGCTTTTTTTTTTTTTAAATAAAGTATAAAGTAAAGTAATCCGTAGCGTGGTGCGGCCGCTTCTTCAACGGCGTTCAGCAAACGTTTCCGCCGCTTCTCGGACTTGATCGAATACACTGTTCTCGCTGATACTCCGGTTAAATCGCTTACCATTTCTGCAACGCATCATCCTTGTTTTTTTCCAGGAAGAACTGCACGAAGTTTGGCATAAACGTTCAGTAAAATTAGCTTCGACTGCCTAGTCAAAGGCTTCCCGCTTGGGTTCGCAACAAAGTAATCTGGCGTGGAGACGGATGCAGCATTTTTATTGTCCGCCATCTTGTTTGTTATGAATAACCTGACCAGGAAGGTGTTTGGGGTAACGCGAAACAGATTAGTGTCTGTAGTTTTTCCCACATCGTATTTTTATTTTTTGTATGTTTGCATTTTGTGAAAATAAACCACAAATGCATATTTATAAGTTATAAACACATGTAACTATTTTTTAATAGGCTTCTAAAGAGGGACTATTTCTTACATTGTAAGAATACTCATTTTCGCGTTGAAGTGATTTTCTGAAAGCAAAATGTGGAATATCCTATAGACTTCGCTTATTTCCGTAGTTGGGTAGTTTAATACTCAACGATCTGGAGTAAATGAAAAATGACGATTTGCGAAGCTAGTCCGAAAGGAATAAACTGATTTCTGCAAATTGGCGACTTGTCTCGGACGCAATTTTTTTGTGTTCTGGAAAAGTGGTTTTTTTTATTCCATGTGTTTCTGGAACCGGAAATGGTTGCCTGGAATACGGACGGGATGTACGGTGACAAATTGTGAAGAAAAAAAAGGAAAGCATATTTGTCATACGTACCTTCCCACCGCTGTTCTTGGAGACGTGAACAAGTACGGTTCATTGTCGTATGGATGGCAGGGAATGGAGGGCTGTAAAATTGGTTTAATCTAGTAGCTGTCAGTAGGCTTTGGATTGCGAATGGTTACAGACATAACTTCAGAGGGTTAATAGATGAGAAATGTTTGTGATTTGGATCCGAAAATTCAAATGCGCAGTGCGGCCTTAACCACTGATTTAACTGACCAAAGAATGGGTTTTGAAAATGGAAAATTAGGAATTGACTGGAGTTCCGGTCGAAACCGAATTTTTTTTTTCAAAATTGGACCTTGTCAGGGCCATTGTCAGTTGATCGAAATTAATTGTGAAGCTAGGAAAAGGCTTACAATTTAAGACGGTAACTTGGCAACCGAAAATGAGTCATCAGTCCACAACCTTGTACAGGTAACAAAACCTGGAATAAGAGCGTGAACAGGCTGACGCATTTTGACCCGTTTGTCGCATATAAAAAGAAAGCACATTTTTTTTATTATGTCGTACAAACGAAGATCGCATCCTCATATACGCTGCCTGCAGATTTCTCAAATCGCGCACGCAGGAATATGTGCGGTGGCGATCCAGTAAGAAACCTATTTTGTTCTGTTGTTGAAAAAAAAGAAACCGAAATAGGGTGATTGCTGCGGGCTTTTATGCAGCGCGATCTAGGCGAAAACCGCAGATCAGCTATGCAGAGAAGCACCTGTGTGTACATGGCGGAGCTTTAGTTGTCCGGAAGGAATCAATTCAAAACAAGCTATGAAGCACACGGACGGAGACTAATTTAAGGGGCAGTTCTGAAAAGGTATTTTCATAAGACTGACGTGAATTATTTTAGTTTCAAGTGATTGTTCAGCTCGGTAGCGGACACACGGTTTAGGTTAGTTGGTCTTAAACGGTCAGCTAGACGACTACTGTGTGAGGTAGGGCATGTAAGGCACGTAGCACGATCCCGACGGAATGGTTTATTCCGTTAGAGACGCGAAATGAGAGTACGTTTACTCTCGGCGTCTGGTCACTGGACTTGGTGACGTGTGGACTACGGCCGTAGTTCGTTTTAAATGTGGGAGAACCTCAGTGAGGATCTCTACCTGCAGGCGGGATGGCAGTGCGAGGCCAACTCTACGTAGCATGTTTGGTTGAAGCTGTAGGCTCGCTCTAGTGGCGTTTGGCCAGATGCACTTCACCAGCATGTGAGTGCTGCGGTCTAAGGGCACAATCTATGAAAATGGATTAGAGAATTAAGTTAAAGGAAAGGATCGGGGTAGAGTGTTCGAGGCGTGATAGGGTAGGTGGTGTGGCAATCAAACCCCCCTTGAAACCAGAGACACTTCGGACGACCACAATTCCGGAATTTCTGCTAAAGGTTTGAACAATTTTTTTCCCAGCAGGTGAGCAGAAAAGGGTGAAACAGACCCTTAACTGTGCACCACAGAAGACAGTGGAGAGAGCGCCAATTTTATTTTCACTCTCTCACTGACTATCTGGCTGCTGAACGTGCTTTGCACAAAACTCGGAGGTGGCTTCCATTAGCTCGTCCGCTCAAGAGGGCACAACCGATGGATGGGACCAACATGGAGTCATCAAGGGACATGGAAGGCACGTAAGGTGTTGGGGTAAACGAAGTGAACTTTGTTTGTGGACTTGGTTGGAAGTTTCCTCAAGCTGAGCGTGGCTTGGTAACTTCGTGTGGAACTGTGGAGTGTTGCAGAATGGACTGTGTGTTGTGTGAATCACAGAGAAGACTGTGTTGTTGTTGTTGCTGTCGGGGAGTGCAGCAACGCCGGCCATGCCATCATGGACGGAAGTTGCGTGTGGATTGCACGAGTGGTTACCTGTGTGAGAATCCGTATGGGACGCTCGATTGGAGTGAATGGTGGAACATGTTGTTCTTCGGTGAAGTGTGGTGTGCAAGGTGGAAGCAGAAGAAGATGCCAGTCCGAAAATAGAGGTCAACGTCGACTATCTTAGGACTATCTCGTCGACGAGAGTCTGCACGCAACCCCCATGATCACCACCTTGTACAAATTCCGAGCAATATTGGAAGTGTGAAAAAAATTTTGAAATTCATGTACTGTTGCCAAGCAACGAGTGTGTTAAAGCTTGTGGTGGTGGAGGAGCTCAAACTGGGGAGGACCGTTATTAGAAGCTGCGTGTGGGAGAAGTTTACTTTAGTCATGTAAAGACATCCTCTGCGAAGCGTCTCGACTGGTAAATCTTCAACGACAAGTGGTGGACGGTTTGGGAATCCTCAGGAGAGCTGGACACTGGAAGGTTATGTATTCCCTTTGGTTGTGGAGTGGTTACGTAGTGGTTACGAAGGACAATTGTTAAGTTTGTGCTGCGTTTGGAAGACAGTGGACTGTTGTTACGTTTGCGCGGATGGACTTTGTTACGTGTTATGCGGCGGTTGACGTTGTTGTTTATTGTTGTTACGATGTTTGTTATGATTGTTATTGTTAAGTTTTATCTTGTTTTGCAGTTTTGTTAGACCAGGAAACTGCAAAGATTGTGACAGGGCAAAATCGTGAAACTCTGTATGTCAGGGCATTTTTTGTTATAATAAATGAACTTGGAATAATTTTTTTAACTTATTGCAGGCTGAAGGGATCAGACTATCAAGAGGTAGATCTTCCTTTGCCTAAGCAAAAACTAAGGGTGGGGGAGATAACATGCTATTTATGTACAGCTGGGGGCAATACGAGTGAACACTCATAGTGCGCCTTGCAGTTACATACATAAGCTGCTTGTGCGCCCTCCCAACTTCAGCCTAACTGCTGAACTTGGCTGGACGCCAACAACCGGGTACTAGGCCTGTACCATTGCTTGACCAATGGAGCATGCGTGGACTTGTTGGCTAGTGCCTCAGGCTACTTCTATTGTTCTGGCCCCACTATAAAACGTGGGACTTGGGCAACCGAAGGGCCAGTTGGTGAAGAAGGAACAACTCAACAGGTTGGTCCTCCTGGAGCTGAACATTAGGGCTGACAGGCTGCGACTTGTCAGTGCCTAATATGTGCTACTCTGTGTACAGACCCCTAGCTGTGCAGCAAGGAGTGAATTGCGCTCGAGTATATCTTGAAACCAATCGTCCACTCCCTGAGTAGTTACAGCAGTTTGTGTTTGAAATGTTTAATGTTTGTGTGCGCGTGTATGTTTTTGTACACTTAATTTGGGTGTTGTACAGGCTTTTTTTTAAAATATTTGTCTATGTTTGTTGTTTTATATTTTAAGTATATTTCCTGTTAGTGGCTATATGTGTATTTTGTGTGCATTTGTAATTCGCGAAACAAGTACACTCCTAATTAAAGCAGTTTTTATTGCCTGTGTTTGTGTGTGTATTTTTCATCCTTTGAAGGCGTTTTGCTGTTTACGGCGTCTGTTTGTAAGTGTTTTAGATTTTCGTTCTGTTTCATGTGCGTGCGTTTGTTGTATTTTATTTGTGTGAAGTATCCAACCGGTTTGCTTGTTTGATTAGTGATGTACATGAATACATGTGCATGGAGACTGGCATGTCCCAATCCTTGTACCCTGGAATTGGAGTTCAAATTGTAGTTCGTTAGGCTTATGCAACTCCT
Source organism: Lithobius niger (assembly GCA_023313725.1). Taxonomy (NCBI): domain Eukaryota; kingdom Metazoa; phylum Arthropoda; class Chilopoda; order Lithobiomorpha; family Lithobiidae; genus Lithobius; species Lithobius niger. The sequence continues at coordinate 11,539 of JAHWFP010002509.1, read as the reverse complement.
TCTTATGCCTAACGTCGTCGGATATTTCTCATATTTAATAGAGTATCTGGTCAATTCGTTTTTCGTGTTGGGGCGTTCAGCCTTAGGGCTATTTTCTTTTTAGGCATATTTCAATTTCACTATTCAGTACACAATTTTCGTTCATATTCCATCCGTTAACACGAGGACCCGTCATTCTTGACGGGTTTTCGGCTAGTATATTCACTAATCCCCCCACACTACTCCTTGGGACCTCATTCCACAGCACCCCCCCCCCATGTGTCCCTACCCCCACAGGACACCACGCCCACGTTCCCGAAAATAGAGTCATAACCCCCACATGAAAGGAAGTGACGTTATTATACCCAAACGTGACTACCTCCCAAGGGTGTCCGGAAGTGAAGTAATCACCCCCACGTGACTTTATTAACGCCACCCCATTAAGTCGTATAAATTCTACCAAATAATGTGTACATTCTACGTGTTCCAATCACGTGATCATCATCCTCGTCTTTAGTTGCAGAAAACCCCCACTCCCCCTCCCCCACTCCCCCGCTTTCTGATGTGTTTACTCGAACCCCATCCAGTCGCTTAAATTTTGCCAAATTATGCGTAAATTCTATGGGATTGCCGTCCCTCATCCACGTGGTTGTTAAAACCGCCCAATTTCTGGTCCCCCCCCCACCCCCAAGTGGCATGAAGTCGGAACGTATTAGAACGTTTTAACGTTTTTAAAAACGCTGTGTTGACGTTTTCATAACGATCTATATTCGTTTTCATGTACGAGTGGGCTATAGTCTCATTTATTAAAGTTCGTCAAGTTACACAAGCCGTATTGCGAACCCATTCAAATACGAGTTCAAAACCTAATGGGAACCTCCAAAATATGCAGAACGTATTACGTACTTTTTAACGATCTGTTGACATTCTCACTACGATCTACATTCGTTTATTGTACGTTTCATGACGTCATTAAAGAACGCATTAGGCCCCTCCAAACAAGAACGTTGAACGTAAGCGAACGTGAACGAAACGAACGAAATGGAAACGATCGTTTAAAAAAACTTACCCAGGATTCAAAATTGAACTTAAGACTCATTACGTCCTCTACGAGACGAAAGTTCTACGAACCGGAATTTTTTCAGTCTGGATTGATGACGGTAACGTGCCTGGAATCTTGGAGTATTTACATGCGATTTGGAAGAATTTACCCGACTTGAGGTCACGTGGGGGTGGGGTGTGGGAGCCAGAGTGTTGGGGTTATGACGTAACAAGTGGGGGGGGGGTTTCAACAACAACGAGGAGATGAGGGACCGCACTCACGTTGAATTTACACATAATTTGGTAGAATTTAAACGACTTGAAGGGGTGGAGGTAAGGACATCACGAAGTGGGGAGTGCGGGTTTTCAACAACCAATCAAAAATGACGATGAGGGTCACGCGACCGGAACACGGAAAATGTACACATAATTTGGTAGAACTTGAATTTACACGACTTCGTAGGGTGGGGTAATGACGTCACGTGGGGATGCAGTCACGTGTGTGTGAATAATGACGTCCCCTCCGGACACGTGGGGCAGCGTCCTGTGGGGTGACTTTACGTAGGGGGGGAGGGGAATCGGCCGTGGGGTGGTGTTGGGGGAGGGGGCGTGGGATCACCAAACATCACGTAGAATTTACATACAATTTAGTAGAATTTACACATCGCGATGGGGTATCGTGCGGGGGGGGGGGGGGTTGGCCCAGGGGGGGGAACCCCCGGGCGCTGGCCTCGCGCCCCGCCCGGCCGCGCGTCCGTGTCTGCCTGTGTGATGCTTTATCAGCTACTCACACTCTCTCCCAAGTAAGTAAGAAGTTAAAAATAAAATTCTCATTTGCTGTTGGAAGTCAATGAAGTAATAAACCACGAAGAAAGATTAGAAAAACGAACGGGTGGTCAGACTAGGCACGATGACAAAGATCACTACTTTTATTTTCTTAAAATTTCTGGTATGCTAAACAGCCTACTTGCCTTCAAATCTTTAAAAACAAGGGTTTGAAATTAAGCAATTAAAGACTATTCAAGCTTCCGCCATCAGCCATTATCCGTGGAAAGTATTACTTATACGTTGTAGGTGTTGAGGAGGCAGGGGAAGGGTGAGGCGGGGGAAACAAGTAAAAGAAATTTTACCGGAAGCGGAGAATTTTTGGCCCCGGGGAATTTTAGCTGGAGCTTGGTTGTTGTGCTTTTTGATATCACTATCGTTATATATATATATATATATTTGTGTAGAATGTTATATTATTTAAAAATTATTTCTTAAGTCTTGTAAAACTCTGCAATGACCAGCAAATAAATCTAGAAATACGGAAAGTGGAAAGTGGAAAGTTTGGGAGCTTATGGTGCTACCCCAGACCATAGGCAAAAAAAGGGATCCCCGACACTTAGGTTGTATACCAGGCCCGGGGAATCCACTGTCACCGGCCCCTAATATGCCCAAGGTTATTGGTTTGAGGTTTATAATGGTTTGTAAGTTATACAAATGGCACAAAACTGTTTACAGTGTACTGGCTTATAACGTAATGATGTATGGTTTATTAACTGTATCATAACTAAGCCTGGAACAGAGTTGGACCTAAATCTCAGTTTAGGAGGGAGAGCTTAAATCAACACCTTGACTGCGGCTCTCTTGTAGAAATAAGCATGACTAACAATAAGGTAAATAAACAAAGACTCATCGTAGCGTCTGGGAACTGCAGCGAAGAACACTGTACGGCCATGTGGCTCCTTTCTCACCTTCCTGTATATACAAAATTCCCTACATGACTCAACCCTCACCAAATTTTTTTTAAGTTGGTAAGACGATTTTCAGGCGCTAGCTTAATAAAAAAAAATGACGACAAAATGCAGAAGAATTAAAGGGGAATTTTGAGTTCCGTAGTTTAACCACTTCCCAGGTAACCTCGCATTTTCAGTTCCATACTGTTGTTTGTACTTTAGTAGCAGAAAACGGACTAACAGCAGAAGACGTTGCCTTTAGGGGAAAGTCTTTAGCTTCGCAGAACCAATCAAAGCCAAATGCAGTGCCTAGAACCAACTAAAGAAACGGACGAATACAAAATCCGTAGCTTATCCCCAAATCCTTTCATTTTTTCCTCCGTCTTTTTTTTTCTTCTTCTTCCCCATTGTAGTTTCGAACTCGGCGTTGAGACCCGTCTTCCATTCATGCGATGCGCATGCGTAGAAGATGAGATCTCTTTTCTTCCCCTGATTGCAGCTCGAATCTGCGGCGAGGCTTAAGTGACGACAACGAGAGGCATCTGTGGTTCCCAACGCCCACGCACAGGTGGAACCATTCACGAGAATCCGTAACGCAGGCCAACAACACCCCCCCCCCCCCCGAGATCTAATTCTTCTCGCCTTGAAGAGTTAAGGCAAGAGAAGCAGACGCTTTGTTGCTTCAAATATACGCTTCAGTAATGATATCCCGAGTAGATGTTGATGAGATGACAGACATTTTTTCCTCAATCAATTACAGTATTTCTAAGTTTGGATAAGGTAGTAAGTAGTGAGTGAGCACGCATCACGATTAGGTGGATAAGGAGTGTTTAAAGAACCAAGACCGGTTATCATAAACAATAGCGGTGACGTTCCGTTATTGTCGAAGGGAATGTTACGTAATTTGTGACGATTTACTTGCCCGTTGGTATATATTTTAAATTATTTATTTTGATGTAGAAACGTTTTGCGGGTGCAATCTTAATTAAGACAATCCCCAGTTTAAAACGTTCGGATTGTAGCAAAATAGCATCATTCTTACCTCTCCTAAATACCGATTTTCAAAGGCCTTTCTGAATAAAAATTGAAATATTCAACGAAATATTTTATTTCTGTGCATTGTGTATGCTGTCGTTTGAGTTTATTCTCACGTAACGGCACTGCTTATTAACTTCCATTATACTCTCTGTCTGAACTATTCAAAAACTATCTGAAAACATTCAAGGTGCAAAAATTAGTATCGCAAGTTAAAATATGAGACCTGCAGGTGATGCAGCTTAGCTTGCATCTAGACAAACGTATTGGTAGATGCATCATATCCAGTGTTACTGACTGCAGTTAGTAAGATCGAGAAATGGTTTGCCATCCATAACTTCTGTCATAGGACAAAAGGTGAAATTTACATCCCCAGTAACAATAGGATGCCTCTCTTATCGGTTTCTCCCAAACTTGAGCGATGCCTGCACCCTGTTTCAAAAGAGAGAACCACTATCAGCATCAGATGGTGTCTTTTTTTCAGCGATCCAAAAAAAATACACGATGCGTTTTAGGTTTTGCATAAGTATAGTCAGAGTTATCCTGTGTGAAAAAATTCCATACAATTTTGATAGCCCACATTTATTGCAAGGAATTAGTAAAACCTTTAATAGCAAACGTCACCTCAAGTTCTCCATGCAAGAAAATTTTCTTACAACTTAAAGCAAGACATTTATTACAAGTATTAGTAAACCGTCCTAGAGCAAGCCCTTCGCATGCTTCCATGCAGGAAAAATTCCTTACAACTTAGATAGCAAGACATTTATTTCAACTATTAGTAAACTTTCCTAGAGCAAGCCCCATCTCATGCTTCCATGCAGAAAAAAATCCTCACAACTTTGATAGCGAGACATTTATTACAAGTATTAGTAAACTTTCCTAGAGCAAACCCCATGTCATACGTCCATGCAGGAAAAATTCCTTCAAACTTTGATAGCAAGACATTTATTACAAGTATTGTAGAGAGTTTGTTTACGTCTACAGATTGCCGATATCAGCTGCCGATATGAACACCCGATTGTTTTCTCCAGATCTCAACACTGATTATAATACTCGAGACGAAGACCTTGTATTTGATTATCATCTTTTGTTTGAATACAGTCATGCTTGACGTTTTGTGAACAATGTATTGTAACCCCCACGTGCTGGACGATTGTTTGGCTTGAATTTTTAATTTTCAACTTCCTTCCCTTCTGATCTTCCCAACCGACCCACTTCCGCATCAATCACCATTTTTGAATGCCTTTTAGGCCTTTTATTTAGAATATTTTCCCCCAACCCTAACCCTAACTTAACATCAACCAAATTTATTCCATGCAAGTGTGAGCTACGTCTCGCCTCATTTAAAAGTATACATTTTCTATTATTCACCATTTAAATTTAAATTCTATTCAACTTAAATCCAAAACAAGCCAAACGTTCATTCCTCCTGAATCCTTTTGTGACCCGAACCCTCAATTCAGGCGAGCCCAATAAATCAACCATAATCTGAACCACGTTTCGGGTGACATCATTTCATCATAGGTTAAAGAAGCTTTGAGCATTAGGATTTGTATCTAAACTTTATCCCAATTTTGGCTATCAACCTCCTAAAACTCCCCCCATTCCCCCATTAGTACCGTCCGTCATGTTGTGAGCAGCTTGTGGTAAACCCGGGGCCAAGCTCCCAACATATTTTGGTGCATCGGCAGGGAATGGAACCCCATCTCATGCTTCCATGCAGAAAAAATTCCTTACAACTTTGAGAACATGGTAATTAACACAAGCAACAGTAAACCGTCATAGAGCGAACCACCATTTCAAGTTTTCCATGAACGAAAAAATTCGTTACAACTTCGATACTGTGACATTTATTAGCAACAGTTAACCTTCCTAGAGAGAACCCACATCTTAAGCTTTCTAATGAGGGAAATTCTTTACAACTTTGATAGCCTAACATAATATTATAAGCAATAGTAAGGTTTTAACGAAAACCCGTCCCAAGTTAACTAAGTAACCAATTAACATGCTTGACCATTGCGAGTCTCATCCGGCACACCAACACACTTAAGTGGTCCATGGAAATGTATGAGCGTTTAGTGGTCACAATACTAAGCAATTGATCAAATGCTCTGCATATTTGAAATGGTTAGTTTCTGGAATTCTCTCCTCTCGTTCTGAAATATTGAGGACTGATCTGCTCTAATTAAGACACACGATTGATGTCGCCCGCCACGCTTTAACAACATTAACGTCCGTCCTATCCAAATAATATATATATATATTATTATTTACGTTTTATTATATGATAGGTAAAGCACAACAGCACTTAAACAGATGCAATTGTACATTTGATTATTTCAATTAAAAATCATTCAAATTTTATCCGCGTACATATTAACAAGTAAAGTGAAACTTCAATCATATAACCTCCTTTTTTACGGCACACATTACGTTTTTGTTAGTAATCCGTGTACCTTTTGCACGGCTATGGCGTCGTGCTACGAAGGTTTATGCATGTATTGTTGCTGGCCACTTTGAAACAAATCAACTCAGCTCTGAAAGCCTGCATTTACGAAATAAATACATCCTATCGTTTCTAGCTGCCAATTTCGAGACCGGAGGCCTTGAAATTAACAACGTAGCTTAGTTTGGTTTAAATCTATATGCGTTTAGCTGAAACACGGATTCTTTCGTCAGATTTTATTAGAGGCCTTGGCACACAGCCGTACGCCCCTTCTAACCTAAAAATACACATTTAACTACATCAAGAACTCGACCAACTTAATAGACATCATCACAAACCCACAAACCCACACACCAGCGTGAACACCGTTACGCACAACTCCATAAGATTCTTTCATTTTGCCCTTCAACAATGAACTTTTTAGCAAAGACATAACATGTGCACGTGCACATAACACGTTTCCTGAGTGACGTTGTTCCAAATTACAATGATTAAACAATGTAAAACAATCAAAATGATCGTTCAGGGACCCGTAACTCCGGAATGGATCGACCATTCGAAAAAGTGATCTCTCTGAGGATGAAGCCTAGGAAAATTTCTGGCTTAGATCATGTTTACGATTTTAGGTAGGTGCAGTAGTTTTTTTCTGAAACAGTGTCACACAAAAACAACAACAACGAGTGAACAGTTACAAATTTACGTGTGGTTTCCTACGTTTACTCAAGCACGGAATTGCATAAAAGTTGGTGTAAAGTTGGGAAAAGTTGATATCTACTGTCTGGCCAAGTTTGGTCGAAATATATTGAATAGAAACGGAGAAATTAATAGTTTTAGTTTTGTTGGAGAGTGGACTTCAATCATATATATCGCCGTGTATGATAAGCATGTCAGCCGCTGACATTTGTGTTTTTTACATCCATTGCAGTTAGCCTGTTTACAGGCGTCTGTGGAAAAATACCAATGCGAACAAAAAAGGTTAAACTTCATTTGATCGGGAGACATAATATTAATCCCCTGACAATATAAAAGTCACGGTTACAATTACACCTTAAAGTTTTCTTGTTGAGGTGTAAGTTAATCACACCGAATAAGGCTTCAAACGTTAAATGAAATCCGAGAAAATTGAGCAGTAAGCAATTTACAAATTTTCATTAAACCTTTGAACTATTATTCGGTAGAGATAACTTGGCAAAAGAGCTTGGTATTTGATATCACGAATTTAAACGCCATAAAACTTGGCGGGAATCCTTAACAAAATTTGTTTTCGGGAGATCGAAACATTTAAACTTACCACAGTTTCAAAATGGTTGTGTAGGTGTCGGAGCTGTCAGGGTTTTATTTATATTTGAACATTAACGTGGAATTTTGCATTAAAAGCGTGCCACCTCACCCCACCAACAGCAGAGGTTTTTGCCGTTCATCATACACTTTTCAATTTTTATAATTTCCTAACTACCCATATCGTTAGCTTCGCTCACTCCATTGGCGTCGATCCATGCTTCATGTAATTTCTTTGATTCCAAGAGAATCACAAAATCGATGTACTGATTATTTCGACGCTAAGCAATTCCAATTGTTGCTCATATTTCGTTCATCCGATTCCTCAGAACATCTGCATTTCACCTACATCATTCAAAACATACGATCTGTTAGGTTGGCACGTTTGTACGTCTTCTCCCCCAGGAGTAATTCCCTACGAAGGTGAGAAATGAAAGATTGAGAGAGCAAAGCTTATAACCACACATTGAAAAGGTTTAGTTTACGTGGAAATCTCTCGCTCAATCCACGCACCTCCGTGCTTCAGAAACACGAATGTTTGACACTCTTTTAAAACCAGGTCTATGGTTTTGATTTTTCCATGCATTAGGCAGTTGATACAAAACCAATTTTAAGATCTATATGTGGTATGCTGCGAAATACGTCGTTCTTTTAGGTTATTTTTTGCGTGCATCCTTTTCCAGGTCATCTCGCTTCGCTCGAGGAGGTTTGCATGACCAAACTATGAACGTCATGAACAAACATCATGAGGGTAAAAAAAATACTTTGGAGTTACTTTTTCAGGTTCTTTTGCGTGTTTGAGGGTCATAATATCATGTTACAGCGATAAAAAATAGGCCTAACCGAAGCGCAATTTAATTATCTTTTATTTGGCCCTACTCCCATCTTTTCAGGTGCCTTGGTTTTAGAGGAGTAGAGGTACAAACACACAATTGAACTCACACGCACATCATACGTTTTTAACTATGTTGGTTTCAAAAATCCCCCAAATTTGAGATTTTTGCCACAACCGACGTCCACTGCCGCCGATCTTATTTCTTTACACGTCGTTTGACTAGAATAATACAGATTCTTCTGCGTAAAAAAAAAATTGTTTAGAAACACTTTTGCCATGCTAGGAAAAATGGCACATTAAAATTTATGTCAGCCCTCACTGGACATCAACAGGATAAGATGAGCAAGCATGAATGAGTCAGAGCTGATTCCAAAACGGAACAGTTTTCAAGCCTGGGATAGACGGGGATTTGCAACGATGGCCGGAACTTCAGCATTCCGCTTGAACTCATTTTGCAAAACGCTGAGTCATGCTTCCCTTCTTTTTCTGCTTCCCAAAAAAAAAAAAATTAATATACGTCCAGCATACAAAACGGTCAGTAACTTTTTTTTCTCGCGAATGGGGTGGGGTGTAAATGTAATTGAAAAAAAAAATGAAATAAAATAAAAACCACTTTCGTTAACGGGAGTCTTGTCATACAGTCTGCTAAAGCGACAGAAACTTGCGAAAAAATGGAAAATCAATTAATGTGGAAATTTCGTGAAGAAAATAATTTTTCAAAAGTCACCTCCCATTAATCTGCACCAGTTTTAATTTACAGTCTGAGGGTGTAGACGTAATCGCCCCCCCCTTTTTTTTTCCCCCTACTGTCTTATCCGGATATGGGGCCGTACACAAATGACGTCACTCAATTGGTGCCTTTCTTCAACCCTGTCTCCCTTGTGTGACAACTTTAACAAATATCCCTAGAAAATAATGTCACAAACGTCGACCAGATGAAGTGTTACAGATAAAGCAGGGAAAACTCGTGAAAATTGTCAATTTTCTATATATTTTATACCATTTCTTTGGGTTGGTTGTAAAAAGGAAAAAGTGATTGGAAACACATATTTTTTGGGGGTAATTTTTAAGTAAAATGTTTTAAAACATTGCTGTGTAAAAAATAATTGTGTAACGTCATTGACGGTGACACCCCTGTCCGGTATACACATTCCACATGTCCTCATCCCTCTCTGCGTTACGGCATTTGTGGACGGCTCTTATTTTGCGACACATGCATGTGAACCAATATATATTGTTGCAAATACAGTCTATGATGTTCGCTATTCTGCAAAACATAGTATGCATAACATTCGTTTCATAACATACTCCAATTCGTGATCAAGCGTAATCAAATTCGCAATTAAATCAGCTGCGGGCTTATTCTGATGGGCTTATTCTTTGAAGTGGTGTAATGAACCAGGCTGTAGACAGGGAAAGGCAGCCCCCCCCCCCCCCCCCCCAACCTCTCCAACAAAAAAAAATTCGAACGTTCAGGCAATTGCAAAAATTGTGTCCTCAAGGTTCCAGATTTAACAACAAAATCTACCCTAAAGCCCAAGTGTCTCAAGGTCCCGAATTTTAAGACAAAAATGTCTCTAAGGTATCTGAATCAAGTAAAAAGATATGAAATTTGAGAATGTTGTAGCTCTAAAACAAGGAAACAATTTTCCCATAGCATCTTTAGTACTTTTGGACAAAACTAAGTGAGCGGTTTCACCATTTTTCACCTTTCAATGGTCCGTTAAAAAAAAATGTTTTGCCTCCGGCAGAAATTGGTGTGAAATTGCTTGAAATGTAGAGTTTTTTTTTCAATAATAACTTTAGTCGTTTAGGACAAAAGTGTGTAAAAGGTTTTACTATTTTTCGCGTTTTGATGCTCCACTTTTTTCCTACCCTCCCCCCCCCCCCCCCCCAGGGGAAGGGTAAGGGGGCGCTAGAATGTTATTTCATGTGTAGCCCACTTTAAACCTAACAGCTTCATTATAATAAATAAATAATTCACAGTTGTTTCGCGTTTTATTATATTTAGCTTTCCCAACATTGTATAGACCAAATTAGAAGGCAACCTCAAAACTTCTTTGTTTCAATAAAAAAAAATTATAAACGGATTTGTGCCATTGTGTGAAAGTTTTTAAATAACTTATTTTTTATATCGGTGTAAACAAGCTCATACAAGCTTATACAAGCAAAAATGAAGACATACACTAACCTTTCTCACACACTTTATTTGGTTTTTATTCTGCACAATTTGTCAATCAAATAGTTGCGGTGCCATTTGTCTTCGTAACGCTTGCATATACGGTGATTAATTGTTAGCCTGCTGTCTGCAAAGCCGTTTAGCTGCGGATACATTAATCAAAATGGAGGTATACATGCAGATATACGGGACCTCATGCCAAATCAAATTTCACGAAAATCTGTTAAACCATTTTGAATTTGTTTCATGCACGTGCGGAGAGACATACGGATGAAATTGATGAATGCTTGTCGCATTGCGAAACATACCTGAATGAGAAACGGACAGAACACTATCGATCGGAAGTACGTAAGGTGGTTGTTACATAAGGGGACGTTATCTTGTAACACATACCCACACTTGGACTTTAGGCTCCATGCTCGCCAGATTTCGAAGCAGCTATGGTTTACGGAAGTTAAAAAATTAAGGTGGGTGTTACAGGAAAAAAACCAAAAAAACACTCGAACCATCCTCCTTCCTTTTTAGGCCTTTTCGAATGCTTTCAACCCTTCGTTTTTTGTTCTTTTTACGTTTTTCAACTACGTGGGTAACCGGGAGAGGCATTATTTCTTTTTGAACGATCGTTCGGAAAAAAAGACCTCTTCCATTTTCAATGATCTTCTACCGATGTAGTATAAGAAGCATACCCGCAAGATGATTGAAGCACCTCTCTTCCGCAAATGTGGGAGCAAAACGAAACGAGGAACCCAGTATTCATACGAAATGGGATCAGCTGGAAAACGCGTGGTGGGTTTCCGCACAATAATTAAAGCAAACCACTGATGCCAAAAAAAAAAACAGTTTACTGCACTGTGGAAAGTGCCTCGAACCCTATAAAACGTAAAATATTCTCTACACGTTCTCGAATTGCTGTAATTGAGGTAACGATCCGAGAAAGGTCACATCTTGTTAGCAAACACCACGGAGAACGAACACTAATCTCCCTCAGGTAAGGTGCGACATACAAGAGACTTGCATCACCTCGCCTT
>JAHWFP010002508.1:472-77423 GCA_023313725.1 Lithobius niger | reverse complement strand
CAAACAAAACTTATGTAATGCACACTCTTTTTTTGTTTACCAGTAAAAGAAAGCTTTTTGTACCCACCAATTCCTGTTTAAACTTCAAATTCTAGGCATAATAAATTCGTTTTATTCCTAGAGATTTCTTATTCGAGTTCTTATTAGTTGCTTGATTCTTCAATCTTCATGTCATGGATTTTTGTCTTCAAGCTATTCTTCTATTAAAAATTAAGAAATATCTCTGAAAGGTAAAGAATTAACATTTTTACAGGATTTTTACGTTGGTTGCGTCCTTTTATTTCACTTTTGTGCACTTTCATTTTGCTTTCGTCCATTTTTGTATTGCGCATTGTATAACAATGGACGAAAGCAAAATGTAAGTGGATGAAAGCAAGAAGAAAAAAACGAAACCAATGTAAAAAAAAAAAAAACCTGTATTATTATTATGCTTTGCTAAGTATACCTCTGTCTGTATTAGGAATCATAATAAATTTATGCAGTCATTGAAGACGATTTTAAACAATAATACTGTATTAATATCTTGCATGTCTGATTCAGTTGGGGGGTAGTGCTTCGAGGCGACCACCACTACACGTAGCACTGGCGGTGAGAATAAAATTCCAGCGTAGATATTTTTAAATCGTGGATGAGTAGACACTTGGCAGGAGATCGACATTTTTTCTGGGATTTGATCAATGAAGTAGGAATTTTTCTTGCTGAAATGGTGAGTTTTGGTCTCCTTAATTTAGAATCTTTTACACCAAAAAATAAAAGTTATTTTTTTTTTAAGGATTGTTCCACACCTACCCTTACGTTATTTTTTTTTTTCTCGGAACATGTTTCATCTTCTTTAGGATTCCAGGTTCCAGCTGGGTCCCCAGCTGGGTCATGCGGGCGGAACTTTGGTGCAGGTCAGGGGGGGCTGAAGATTTTTTTTTTTAATTTGGAAATATGAAAAAAACTAGATTCGTTGTGTTTTTTGTTTCCTATTTTTTCTTATTTTTTTTTTATTTCACGTTAAAGACTCTTCTTAAAACGCACATCAAACTTTTTAGATTAGCGTATCTATGCTATAGTTTTCAATCATGCAACACTGTAGAGGGAGTTCCATGCGTGAGACAACACGAGTGATACAAGAAAAATACATGTAAGCCATCAGCGTCGCACTGATACGTGTAAAAGAATCGCCAGCGTCCCAAAAAAAAAACTGGAGTTATTTTACCTGTACGTATTAGTGCAACTTAAGCTCTAAAGGAACATATAGAAGTTTTTTAAGGCTTACATTCGTAGTTTTAATACACATATCTGTTATTTTTTCTTGTCCCAGCAAGAATGATAACAAAAAGAATATTTTAATCACCTTAAAATAACTTATGAAATCCTTTTTAATACTCAATTTTAAGCTACACAGTTGAAAATCGCTTCTTTGGTTCGATCTGTAGGTGAGAGCAAAATTGTCCCACCAAAAAGAACGACAAGAATCTTTTTTAATCACATTAAAATAGCATACAAAAGTTCCTAGGCCTCGTTCATACCTACGTTTTAAGATATAAAACTTGAGCATCGGTTTAAAATGGGTTCGATCTCAAGATGTAGTACAACTGATACTGGCCAGAAGTTAGGCTAATGATGCACATCGAGCTAAAAGCAATGAAATTTGGTACTCAAGTCATTCTTAGCTTATAAATCGAATTAGCTATGGAACCCTCTCGAGATATCCCCTAAAGGTTTCTTCTTAAGCCCTCACCACACACACACACACACTTCTATGAGATTATTGATCAACAAATCCTTGTTGATCGTGCTAAAACATGGTTGGTACACAATTCATTGTTAGCAGTATAAATCGAACCAGCCGTGGAACCTCTATGAAATAAACCCTTCCGTGGCCCTGTTCTCCCAACCTGAAGCTTGACCAACAAATTCTTGCATATCGTTTTGGTGCATAACTTATTCTCTGAAGCTAAGTAGCTATGGAACCCTCTTGCGATAACCCGCAAGGCCTCAAAGCCCCCCCCCCCCACCCCCATGCGTCCTCCCTAAGATTTAAGATTTATCCAAAAATTCTTGCAGATAGATCTAAAAAGCATGAAATTTGGTACACAAATTAGTCTTAGCAGCATGAATTGAACTAGATTTGCTGGTCATCAGTCTCATGGAGGAGCGCAGGAAGGCACTGGGGGGGGGGGGCCCTTAGGGATACCTCATGGGAATAGGTATGTAGTTCGATTTCTACTGCTGTAATGCAGGTAAGAACGGTTGGTCATCGATGCTTCATGGAGGTGCAACGGGGTGAGGGGACGCTGGCGGTATTACATGGGAATCTATGGCTTGTTCGATTTCTCCTGCTAAAAATGACTTGTGTACCACAATGCATGCTTTTAGTACGATTAGCAAGAATTTGTTGGGTATCAGCCTCGTGGAGCGCGCATGAGGAGAGGGACGCTGAGGGGCCTTCGGGGATTTCATGGGATTTCATAGCTAGTTCGATTTGTAGTGTTAAGAATGACTTGTGTACCAAATTTCATTCTTTTAGAACCATCTGCAAAAAGTTGTTGGTAAAGGCCCCGCCACTTCCACCACCCAATCTCCTACAAAATATTGGAAAGTTATGTGCCATGTTTGGCTGTGAAGGGATCTGGCGACCCTTTACTAGTATAAATGCTCACGTGTTGTTTTCTAAGGTCGAAATATAATGACGGATGAAATGACACGGAGAAAGTGTATTTTTATTTTCATGTTGACATATCTGTACTGCACAGCTTCTTTAAGTAACCGAGTAGAGTGACAGTGTGTGGTAATTAGACCAGCACCAAGAGGTTTATTAGGTTAACTAGTTGTGCCCGTGCGCATGCTGCGCACCCTCCCCCCCACCCGCACATCCCTGCTCCCCTCGCCCCTGCCGCACCCCGTTCCGTTGCACCCCTTCCCCATAGTGTGGGTTTAATAATATCTCTCAGCCTCCCTCCGGCACCTCAGGTGTTTGGTCTTTGGTTTTAAATTTATCAAACCAAAGACCGAACATGTGAATGGCTCTCACATATGCCCTCCCCCCCCCCCCAATTACTTTAACCCCCAATCCCCACACTCTTGCCCCCTCCCGGATACGCATACATGTCCCTCCACACATACTCACCCACCCTCCCCGAAAACGTCGCCCCGTGACATTTCCCCTTTGGTGCAGCCCTGGAAAAGTCTCATGCGTATGTTTGACTGAAGGCTAAATAAAAGCCCTATCATTGAGAAATCCAGCATTCAGTAAGCAAGTAATCCCAACTTAATCCTTTGAAACAATCCATCTCTGTACCGCGCATTGCGAAATTGTTGCAAGCAACGATTGTTGCCGCTCACTTAAAAACAATTCAGCTCCTTTGTGGAAGTGAGCATTTAGGAAAATAAATGCTTTCCATCGTATCAGGCTGCCAATTTCGAAGCACATTGGGGGGGGGGGGGGGGGGGGGGGGCTTATTAAGTTAAGCACATATCGTCGTCTGGTTTAAAGTTGTTTGGTTTAGTAGACACGGGTTGGTTTTTTTGTTTGTTTTTTTTTTAGTTTAAACGCCGACAATGGCACACACATTCCACGCAACTAAAACTTTGTTGCCGCCTTGGTGCCACAATAATACACCAAAATATGATCCAAATAGCGATGCGGCAGGTCTGGTAAGTGGCGCCATCTCTTCGAAAACTTGGAAAAAGTGTTATAACCTGAACTTGTAGTGCAAGGGCGTCAAAAGACGGCGAAATGGCAGGTTTGGTAAGTGGCGCCATCTGTTCGAAGACGTTGGAGAAGTATATCCCAACCCGAACTTGAAAGCGAATCCCATCAACAGACGGCGCTGCAGGGTGGGGCACTTGATTGTACAACGGGATGGTGATGCCGGTGCACTTGGCCGCCTGCTCCGTATTATAGTATATGTAGATCATACCGCTCTGTCCCATACTACAATAGCCTACCGTTTACGAACTATGTTCATTGTTAGCTGGCGTATATTACACGCGTAACTATTTATACATATTTCACCGGGACTGCAGTTAAATGTACCAAGCACATTCATTTTCTTTTGTTTTCTTCTGCATAAGGTGGCTTTGCTGCGGTTACTCTAAAAGGGCTTTCCCTTAGTTAAATAGGCACTTGTATACGAGTAAAATTGCTACAGTTAATAAGGCGTTTCCAGTAGTTAAAAGGCCTTTGCAATAAGTAAAATCGCTGACAGGACTGTTGTAAGTCCTTTCCATTAGTTAAAAATGACTTTGCAATGAGTAAAATAGTTGGCGTTATAGGCCCTTTCCAGTATAAAAGGCCTGTCTGCAATCAGTAAAATCACTGGCATTATAATGGCTTAGTTGAAGAGTGTGTAGTGCCATAATTGTCACCTGACACCTTGTTTGTGTTGTGACCATTTTAGCCCTACACTAGCTTCATGTCTGACTTGAAGCTAGAAACTGGAGAGCTCCCGAGTGGTACAGTTAGCTTATCGAAGTGGTAATTAATAGGAGATGCTTGGGTTTGGGTTCGAGTCCTGGTTGGCGCAGATGCCTTTTCCCCAATTTACGTAACACGACGCCAGCCTGATAACTTATCTTATTTAATGTGAGCGAAGCTAGACTGTCGAGTGGAGCTCACTAATCACACCATTATTTGAAATGGAATTTTTTCGCTTCGGAACGCCTTGCATTTTTCGAAATAGTTACCATCCGATATCAAACTTTACACATCGCCTGTAAAGGCCGATCATGCATCCTATTTCATTCAATTAAATGTGTACTCGTCTACTATGTGACTGAAGGAAAACAGTTCTGGAGAGCTCTTTAGCTACGTGTGACAGGGTCTCCATTTAAGTTTTCCTTTATAAGCCCCCTCACCCACAAAATTGCGTTTATCACGTGTGCTGCATCATCCTGCATGTGTATGGCTTCGCACCAATTTCTACGTGTTAAACTTAACAATAAAAAACCTCATTGGGCTTCTTGTTAGGTTATTTTTCTCTCAAGCCTGGGGTCCGTCGTGCTGCTCCCCCCCCCCCCCCCATTTCGCCCACTTTCCTTTCCCCCATCTTTCCCCCGTTACCTTTTTCTGTTTGTATCCTCCCTCTCATACCGTACCCATTTTTAGTTGATGCACCTCGATGCTAATTCGGAACGTGATTTTTTTAATACCATTGCTACGGTTTGATTTGCTTTGTTCAGTCGATCTGATGACGATGAGCAATGCACACCGAAACGTAAGCTTGTTTTAAGGTTATTAGTAAACAAGGTTTGACCTCAATCGCCCATGTTAAAGCCGAAATTTCAATGCTTAATTTCTCCGCTATCTTTTAATATTTTTCTCTCTAATTTAGTAGACAAGTTTCGTTGGACTTGGTGAACATGTGTACAAACTTTTATCAATTTCCGATTTGACTCATCGGAGATCTGGACTTGAGCTGGAATTTTCGGCTGCTGCTTCTTGTTCTTCTTGGCAAGACATTTTCCTGCAACGCTCTCTACAGATCAAACTATTTTGTCCTTATCAAGCTGGTTCTTAGCTCATTTTACTGGTATTGCTCTGTAGATGGGCCATTTCCGTACGGCCTTTTCTAACTGGTCAAGTGGTTCAGGGGTTCGGGAGCTCTAAACGACCAGCTTGATTGTTTTACATTGTTTTAAACATTGTTATTATGCAACAATACCAATCAGCAAACGCCAGCAGCAAGAACACTGAAGATAGTAACAGTAATTGATAAAGATAGAGACTATTAAAACAAGTTAATCTAAACTGCATGGTACGCCAAAGTAGCACGAATTAGAAAACAAAAAAGAACTAGTTTGATGCTTAAGACAAGGTTTAATTGACCCGAAGTCAAAACAGCAAAGGAACACAAATAAACTGGTTTCAAGTTTCTGATACTGCAGTGTTGTTATCTGTTTAGTCCACGTGAAACCTTACCACTGTATCTAATCATTATACACGTCAATACAATTAAAGCCAGAGCCCAATTTTCAAACTTTTCATGCCCAAACAAAGGAAGAATAATGTAAGGCAACACACTCGACTATTCTTGGCTAAATCTTTACAGTGTTGTTCAGTCACGTCGTCGATCCACTTTCCATTCATCACCCTACTGATGATAAATATATCATTTTTCAAGATTTTCAAGCACTTTTCTACGAGTGGAATTTCAGTATTACTTTCCTGGACATATCCAGGCCTTCAAGGAGTCGTACGAACCCTGAATAACCCGCAGAGCTGTGTTAAGCACACTAAGACGACGGTTAATGGGCTGTTAATACGCTAACGGTTTATTGTTATGGAGGTCAAGCCAAGCTGCTTTCAACCTTTTTTTTTTAATGTGTGTTGCTACCACACTTTACATGCTTTATTGTTTCACGAATTTTATTGATATTTTTCTTAATGCAGCCTTACACCCTGCGCTACAATGCTTTGTTTGTGTTTGTGTTTTTCCATTAATTATTATTCAAGTTTTAAGGAAAGAAATGAAGCTGCTTGGAGAAGATAAATAAGCATACACCCGTCGTAGCATTTGTGGAATGCAGTGAATACCAGCGACGACACGTGATTTTTTTTTCGAATAGATGACCGCACACTGGTCTTCACTGCAGTTTCCGGAGGCTGCGATGGCTGTTTATTTATTTAAAAACAACACTTATTTAAAAACAAATTCCATCCCGTTTAACATTTTTTTTTTTTTTTTTTTTCGTTGAGTCAGAAAAAGCACAAATGTGCCATCACTTCAGACAGGAGAAGACTTGTTCCCTGACGATCAACAGTCCAAGTGGTTCGTCGACAACAGTGGTTACCATAGCGACACGAGGGTCACTGAATATGTGGTCGCCTGCTGGGTTTTCTCGAGTTGAGATACCTCAGGATTTCGCCGAACTGTCTATTCCTCGCTTGGATACTTCGTACCTGAAGAGTTTACCCATTTTATTAAACAATATCAACTTCGTCTTGTCTTACTTTTGTACGTTTTGTTTACTTTTACTCACGCAAATTGCATTTTTCATCTGTTTTCCAGTATTGTTGTTATTTTGCTGTTATCATTTGAGCAATGTTTTTCGCACCATTCCACATTTTAGACAATGTATGTTACCATGGTCATGAAATGTAGTTGACTTTTTATTTATTTAATAATAATCTTCCAAGTTAATATTGGAGTGAAAATAAAAGTGTACAAACAGACATTTTAGCTTAGGGATAAGGTGGGGAGGAGGGGGGGGGGGGTAATTTTGTAAAACCTAATACCTGCAAACTAGGAAGGGGTGAAATGAACTTAACCTAAATTTTAAAGGCCAGATTTTAAAGTTAATTACCAGCTTTTAAAGTTAACACGAATCGCTCACCTACTCAATAGCAACTATTTTTGACATCCCACCAACTAGCAAACAGGCTTATGATTTTTTTTCGTAGCTGAAGAGAATGCCACACACGACAGTCAGCATCTTGAGGAATGTTCCGATTTTTGGTTCGACATGCCGTAAATCGCCTATCAAACGCCCATGGGCTGTTAAAATTAATTCGATAAAAAAAAGAGGTGGATCGTAACAAAGTTATAATTCGAATCTTACTTCTGTTCAGGGAGGGTGTTTAGGCCTAACTCCATCGCGGAAACTTCGGCGTTTATGCGATATTCACGTACTTGATCTGGGTTCAGTCTAGCATTAATGCAATACCTTTTTTCTCATTTGTTCAGGAATTTAGGTTATTAGTTTACTAGTTTGGTTTATGTATGAAGCTTTGTCAATTTTGGTGAAGAAAAAAGAACACGAGTTAAAGGCCGGTTGCCTCCAAATTAGCATTGCAGTATCTAGGCCTATCCAGTTCTCTCTCGCAGGAAGCAAAGGAATGACAATGCAAATTTTTTGAACGTTACAAACACGCCACGTGATTCCTTAATTTTGAGTAAAAATTTGGTATGCCTTCGTGCACCTGGAAACAAGCTGTAAAGCTTAACGATATTAGTGTCACTAGATGGCGCCACGGAAAAATATAAAGAAATTTCCCTGTCGCTATCTAGTGACACTAATATCATTAGTCTTTACAGCTTGTTTCCAGGTGCACGAGGGCGTACCACATTTTTACTCAATAATTCAGGAGTCACGTGGCTTGTTTGTTGCATTAAAAGTTTTGCTTTGTGCATTCCTTTGCTTCCTGCGAGAGAGAACTCGATAGGCCTAGATGCTACAATGCTAATTTGGTGGCAACCGGCCTTTAACGGGATGAAACACTGATTTCCTTAAATGTTTAAAGCTTTTAGTCACTTTCCAGTAGAAAAATTACCATCTAAAATGCTTCCAGGTCAGAAATTAACCTAGGTAACTATGTCATTTCCCGATTTCTGACCTTAAAGGATTTTAGGGGGTGGGCCGCAGCCTTGCCAGGACTGTTAATACGCAATTACAAAGTAAATCCAATGGGGAAAAAAGCGACTCTCTTTTACGACATTTGTATTGCATTGTAGATTTGTTCATATTACGATTATATTTAAATTGCACGATGTGTGCACGATTATGTTTTTTACTGTGTGCATCGTACGATTATATTTTTATTAGAGATGTGCGAGCTCAATTTTTCGTCTTCTGTACAGGTGAAAGACTATAGCAACGACTTTTTCTGTCAGTCCGTCCGTCCTTCCGTCGCCTTTTACAACTCTGGAACGGTACCAGATAGAGACAAAACGGTTTTGACCAATAGATTCAGCATCCAAAAATTGGTTAAAAGGAATAAACAAGCGGCTGCAGCGACTACCTAGTCGCAACCGGTCTTCTGTACACTTGCGCCACTTCCAATGTTGTGGCGCACAACTCTATCACGCACTGCAACACTGATCTCAATTATATAGTCTAAAAGCAGTAATCGTCATAAATGCCGGCTGAAAATGTTAGCTTTTAGGCGTAATTGTCAGCTTTTGGGCTTAATTTTTACCTTTGTTTTATTTTTTGCATTTACCTATTCATTTTTGCAACATGGTGTGCCTCCGGCAACATAGTTACAATGTAATGCGCAACGTATATATATCAGTGGTAGGGAAATGACAGGAGAGACGCAATGTAGAGAAGTCATACAGTACCTTCCTAAAGCACTGAACAGAGCAAACAGAAGGCACCACTGTTAGAGACAGTTTGGCTCCAAACTTGACGTTGCGCGTGTGCAGTGATGTTGCGTCAGCCGTTCAGTACCTTCCTAAACGACAACACAGCTCAACAAGCTCAGCAGAGTATTCGATATGTCATACCTTCACCGCGACCAAACCTGGCTAATGGATTTGACCAGGATTGGCTAATACATGTGACTAGGCGAGAGCAATGCCAAATTGCAAACCATCTCAGGGAGGTGGTTTGCTGGGGCGGAGGTTTGAGTATACGCGAGGTAACAGTTTTGCCGGAAACAGATTCATCGCTGAGGATGTTGACGTCAATCAAGACACATCAACACGGCTATTAGCAGGGAATGAGCCAGACTATGAGCAGGGAATGGTGCGTTTGGTTTGCTCTGTTTGGTCGTTTAGGAAGGTACCGAATATGTAGTGCTGTTAATAAAGCATGGTGCGTTGCCATGGTAACATGATTTTAGACCTAATTTTCAGTTTTTAGGCCTAATTTTTTTAATTGCAGTATTAATTTTGTAAATAGCAGGGAGGGCCTAATGGGGAATTTGGTTTGACGGTAAGCCTAACCATTCATGCAACAGCGCGACGAGACTTTTAAACGAAGCCAAACTCCTTTTGTTTTTATAGCTTTGTGTTATACTTAGGATTTCAATTCAACGATCAAACTCTTATTTCATTTAGTTACGTCAAGAAAGCCTGTCAGCTAAGTTTTTAACTAACTTTTGACATTGAATTTAATGTTGTAAATTAGCCGTGTTTTTTAACTAACTTTTGACATTGAATTTAATGTTGTAAACCGTAGTCGTCTCTATTTGATACCTATGCGAAGTTGAAAAAAACGACGGACTGACGGACAAAGTCGTTGCAATAGTACAGAAGACTAAAAAGAAACCAGCAGTATGATGGGGAAGTGGCCCACAAGTCTTTCCTGAAGAAGCAGAGTTGAGTCCATCTCTCTGTAATGGTACCATACACAGGCAAACTGTTTTTACCATTCGATTTAGCATCCAAAAATGTATTTGACTAAAACAAAACCAGAAGTATGAAACGGAACTGCCCAGCTAGGCCGACAAGTGAGCCCATCATCGCTGGGTATATTACCAGATAAAGAGAAACGGTTTTCTCCATTAGATTCAGCGTCCAAAAATTAGATAAAAACAAATTGAACAAAAAAAAAAAAAACCCGGAGTATGAAGTGAAAGTGGTGGAAGTGACCAGAAGACCGGTTGTGACTAGGCAGTCGTTGCAGCTGCTTGTTTCTTTTCATGTAGAGTCTAGTTCGAGTCAAGTTTGGGGTATGCTATCGAATTTCGAGTCTAGTTCGAGTTTCGAAGATGACGTAGGTTCTTCTGATTACCATACATAAACCAATTAAATTAGATTTTTCCTTTATCAAAATAATTACACACTTGCTGACGTCATCTTGGATGGAAACAGATTGGCACTGCCAGCCATTTCAATGTTTCCCACGTATAACTAATATCTGTATGACTGAACTATAGACGATGTATTCCACGTTTTTAAAGCATTAATTTTATAGAATCTAAGTAAAGGTGACAAGGTTTGTAGCAAGTTTTCGAATTAAATAACGATTTTTTGTTAACTTCACGAAACCGGAAACTCGAAAAATTTTCCGAAGTCAAGTCAAGTCGAACTCTCCAAAAATTCTGGTTTCGCACACCTCTAATTTCAACTGCACGTTTATTTTGTATCCATGTTACGATTGCAGTCGCACTGCACGTGTGCACCATTGTGCTTTTACTATACGATGGTGTTTTTATTTCATATTCTTTATTTTTCTATTCCACATGCATCACACAAGTGACTTAAATACCCCCTCAATCTCAATTAAATTACCTAAAACAAGTGTTCGTATTATGATTATATTTTTTATATTGCATTTATTTTATGTTTTTATTTTGTCTCGTGTAATTATGCATTGTGTAAATAAAAATTGTGAAAAATATCTTCTAAACATTTTCACAAAAAAAAACGAAACCTAATAATTTTGACAAAAAATTAGTCAAAATAGAGAAAATTACTCTTCCCCCAAGACTTCGTTCTGGTTTCGCCAGAACTCTCAAATACCATACCGTTATAGTTATTAATTCATGTTTCCGGCAGCACTAAGATATCCCAGTATTTGAGGAGGAGGGGGGCTTTGGTAAACCAGCCATAACTTCTAGCGCTTTAATTCCAAATTTAGAAATGAAAACAATTTTTTTTGCGTTCAATGTTCGGTTATTATACAACGCCAAAATGGTAACTTAACCTATTTCAGTTAGAATATGAGCTACGGTGTAGCTAACTAGTGTCACTCTCTTTAACAGTGTTTGGTTACCTCAAGTGGCCTTACCACTTGGCATATTTTGTCTAGTTGTATGCACACCCATCAGGGGGTGCCTTGTGTACAATAAAATATATAAGGGCCTGGGGAGGCTGTTGCCTAATAGTAAACTATTCCTCTAGTCGTTACTCTGTCCGACCAGATCTTGATGGTGACGTGGGACCTTCTTTAAGTTAGAACCCACACATATGGTAACACATGTTACATTTATATATATTTTTTAATAAGCTACATAAATAATTTCTACAGCGCTCTTTGCATTAAATAAAGGTTTGAGTTTCGAAAGCGAAACCTGTCAGCAATAGTTCCTTGCGATTTACCTGCCCGCACGACTCCCTGTCCCTTCAAAAAGCACGCTGCCTTTAAAAATTCTGCCTTATTCAATTAATTAACCTAACACAACATAACTATAACAATATCCGAGTGACATAGCCAACTAACGACGAATTGCCCCTTCTGGGTTGCTATATGAACGATTTAAGTTTTGATTGGTGCTAACCAAGGTTTACTACATCAGTTTTGCATCGCATACAGGTTAACAAGATTGCTTATCTAAACAGTACACTAGACACCAACCGCAGTTTTACTCCTTTTTGTCAACGGGGATCAAATGACTCCTTCTGAATACCTTAAATGAAAAAAAAACGTCAATTTTGCAGTAACAAAATGTGAGCCTAATTCAACTAAAAAATATACACGAAATTGGCCAACAATAGAAAACATTCGTTGGGCAGGAGAGCTTTGGCAAGATGTTCTTCCATTTGCTTCTAGTCTTCAGCTTCCCTTTCGGCATCCATATTAATTTCCGGTGGACATACCTGACCTCCCCTATGTTTTCAAATGGCGTCAACACTAAATGGGCGTCACGCCATCCACCATTACAGATATCTAACACCAGTCTTTAGTAAAAAAAAAAAAAAAAAAAACCTCTCTTAAGAACAATAGAATGTTCTATAAAGAACATTACACAAGAACTTCTAAGAACTCAAGAGGCTTCTATAAAAACTAAGAAAGCCATTCTTACTGTTTGTCCCGTCCCCCAAATTAACATAGTGCAAAAGATAGTACCTGGCATCCTTGCCACAGGTCAACACAAACGTTTCCTGGCACTTGGATGAATGGCAATCTGTGGCAGCCGGTAGCACCCATTTTTACCTTAACCCATGAGAACTCCAGACAGTTGACCGTCGTTGTTTGACCGAAAATGTTTGGCCGAAATTTTTATGATCGTTGGTCGTTTGACAGGCACATAACCGTGGGTGTTTTGACCGACTATGAAATTTGATCGTACGGACAGAAATACTTTTCTGTGATTTAGCTTTCTTTGGTTCATGGGCCGTTTTAGTTACTTTTTTTTAATTTTGTATAGCGGGTAGTTCGATGAAGTGTAGTTTTTTTGTTTGTATCTTATTGTATACATTTCATCTCCCTCCTCCCCAATGAGAAAGTAATTTCCTTGTTCCCTCACCCAGAAATACCGTTATTTTTGTGTGTAGCTTGTTTTATGGTGTTATTCTTTCACCCAACCCACCCCTCTCCTCCCCCCCCCCCCAAAAATAGTAATTTTCTTTCAATTCCTCCTTAGAAAATCCGAAATTCCATTTTTTTTTGTTGTTGTTTGTGAGCTAGGAATTACATATTTCTTTCGATGCCTTCACCCCACCCCCCAGCGCATTTCCTTCCAATTCGTGCTTGGTAAATTCCGAAATTCCTTTATCAGTATTTTTTTTTAGCGCTAGGAAAGCATTGTGTTCCTTTCAGTGCCTTATTCCTCACCCAGAAATACTGTTATTGTTGTATTTTTATGTGTACGTCTTTTTGTTTTGTTATTTCTCTTCCCCCCCCCCCCCACCCCCCAAAAAAGAATGTTATTTCTTTCCTATTCGTCCTAGGTAAATCCCGAAATTTCAGTATTTTTGTTGTTGTTTCTGAGCTAGGAATTGTAAAATATTCCTTTCGATTCCTTCCCCACCCTCCCTCTCCCTCACCGAAAATAAGGAATTTTCTTCCAATTCGTCCTTGGTAAATCCCGAAATAATTAGACTAATTTTTTTTACTTTAGTATTTTATTTATTTATTTTTATTGTAGGTTGAGCTATAAAAGCATCATATTCTTTTCAATGCCTTGTTCCGCTACCCAGAAATTCCATTAACGTTGTTTGTATCTTGTTTTTTGTTGTTATACATATTTCCTCTCACTCCCACCACCAAAAAAAATAGATAATTCTTTCCAATTCGACCAAAGGATCAAATGTAAAAATTGAGTTTTTTTATTAATAAAATTGGTGCTAAATTGCAGCTAAAAACACAAATAAAACATTGCATTATTAAAAACAGTTACCATTGTTACTAATTTCTAACAATTTCGGTATATTGTCTTGTCGGTCTAATGTCACTGTCGGCATTGGTTGTTTCGGGTTTTTGGTCGTTAGTCATGTGTCCGTAGGCTATATATTCGTCGGTGTTTTGTTTTTCGGTACATTTGTTTCCGTCACTTTGTGTCGGTCATTTTTGTCCATCGGTGTAGTACATTTCGGTGAAGTGTCCATGACTCGTGGCAGCCATAGCACCCACAGTCACTTGACTAACGACCGAGCTGATACAACTAGTGTCCAGTAATGCTAGGTGGTATACGCCGCAAATTCTGATGAGCATCAGAACGTTATTGACCACCCCCCACCAGCCTCTGCATCGAGTTCCATCACATGTTGAACTTTAGGCACAGCTACATACTTCATTACACCCTTTAAGGTGCCTGTTCACCGAATGTCAGGTTGCAGCATCTAGCACCATCTACCACTATTTAGTTCTTTGTAGCACTTGATTTCAACAAGCGAAGGAAAGCACAAAGAAATTTGTTTTTTCAAAACAAACCAGCCATGTGCCTCATTAATTATTGAGTGTAAAGTTGGTGCATCCACGTGCACCAGAAAGCAAGCTGTCAAGGTTAACGATATCACTGACACTACATGGCACCCATCTAGCCGTTTAAATCTGCGTTTCAAAACGATCGATATATAGAAAAAAGCGCCCGTGATTAGGTATGATTAATTTTACCGCGTGGTTCCAGGTGTACGTCGGTGCACCAACTTCACACTTGATAATTAAGAAGGCACGTGGCTTGTTTGTTGTGTAAAAACAAATTTATTTGTGTGTTCCTTCGCCTGTTGAAAGTAAGGGTTAGACAAAACTACATGTCGGCAAATAGCTATAGATGCTGCAGCCTGCCATTTGGTGGCAATCCCCCTGTAAGCCTGCACTCTCCAATCCTGGTTAGTCTTCTTTATTTCTTCTAGTTATCACTTGCCGTCTACTTCTGTAGACTGCAGAACCTAACACTAATTCCGAAACAATCTTAAGCTTTTGCATTCGTAACAATCACCGTACATGCGTGCTGTACTTCCTGTACTAATGTGAGGTGTCCCCTTGTCTTTACGGACATTGAGAAGTAGCGCCATGATCCAAACAGGATATGCTGGGTGTTATTGCTGACAAAAAGGAATGACACATCATCAGGGGGTCACAACTGCACTAGAAACAATGCATTGTAAACCTTCGCAAACTGCACTCCTTCCAGTACTTGGCGGATGCTGGTTACGCCAACGGTGTCTCAACTGAATGAGATTTGCGAGAGGCCAATCCTACAATATATTTATTTATTTTAGTTACAAAATTATTGTAACGCCCTATAAAGAGCATAACAGCAATTTCACAATAAAACGGGCATTTCAAAAACCAACGAAACATGGCAGTGTTATGGTGCACACCGTTCTCTCCTCTGCTCTCACCTGAACGAGATTCGTCCCATAATTCATCATTCTTGTTATCATCACGTCTGTGGTGTGCGGCGAAGGCAGGTTGCCATGCAAATATGAAAACACTGTATATCTTAAATACGATGCAAACATCAATTTATAAAATCTAGCAACTATTAGAAAACTAGTTCGAAACTTTGTCCGTGCTAGGATAAATTTTGCCAACAGTATCACAGTTGGACTGCAGCTGTACGTGTTTTACTCTACTCGTCGGACTTAGATTTCTCCAACATTTTTGAGTTACTGCGACTGAATTTGCACACCATGTTCAATCTTAATAGCGTCTGCCATCGCGTACTCTCAAGCAGAAGTATCGCAGCAGAATACGCTGTAAATCATGAATCTGCTGGTCCAATAAACGCAGTACCGGACAAGCAGATTGATGATTTAAGGCTGATTCTGTACTAAATATTCTAATTAACTGCAGCCTAGCACAAAACCAATTTGTTTGTACCGTGGGACTAATGCTGGTACACTGAAAATCATTAATGATCAAGTGCATCAGTGGCTGAAAGATGACATTTAACCTAGTGTTAGTGCCTGGGATGATGCACCTGCGCTTTCCCCCAAAAAGGCACAGGTACCACTGAGAAACGTTTCTGCATACCGTATATTGCCAGGAGCTTACCAAAAGAATGTGTCCGGGACTTGATGCCACCTGTTAGTAAATATCAAGTGATGGCAGCGCTCGGGTCTGCAAAGTGTTTCAGCCTTTTGACCTCAGAAGAGGATTTTTAAGACTGCCTTAGATGGGAAGTAAAAAGCAATCAGTGCTTTTCGTTGTTTTAAGGGTGTATTCTCCTTTTAAAAGCTTCATTCGGGTTCAACAACTCGCCAGCATCATTCAAACGTATGTTACACTTGGCTCTAGGGAACCTTATGCATAAGTATTGTATAGCCTACGTTGAAAACATACTAGTGTTTAGCTCGACATTCTAACAACATTAAAAAACTTGGTTTCGGTACTCGGCCGCTTAATTAGAAAACGCCTGCCTAACCGTCGATGGAAAGAAAATATAGCTATTTCCTTAAGAAGTTTGCCATTTAAGACTTGTGGTTTCACGATCTCACCTTGCGCCACAGCCAGACAATTCATTAAGGAATATCGCATTACAGCTGTACCACTCTTTGATTTACTAAAGAAAAATGTGCGGTGGAAGTGGGATGAGGCGTGCAAGGAAGCTGTGTGTAAACTTACGGCTGCACTTAATGACTGTACCATTTTATTATGGAACTTGGCAAACTTTTTTACCAGAATTTCTAATGGGAGTTTGAGTCACGTCTCAGCCATTCTTGGTCAACATGTTGAGAATAACGAACTCCAGCCTGTCAGTTATGCTGGATATAGGTTATCTAAATCTGGGAAGAACTACAGTGCAACGGAACTGTAATCTCAAGGAAAACATCGTTCGTTACCTTACTGTGAAAGTTCTCATCACTATGAGAGTCATAATTACTGGAATTATGTAGAAAATGTCCGCTAATTTTCACAACGAGGACACTTTTTAATGTCCAGCTAATTTTATATAGGTGAGAAGAGAAAGGGAATCCGGACGAGAATGGGGCAGCACATGGCCAATGTGAGAAACAAAAAAGAAGACAACGGCATCGCAGCTCACTACATGGAGTCTAAGCATACTATTGGATGGGAAAAAGCTGAGACACTTGTGAAGTCAAATTCTAAAAACGACAGGCATCTGAGATGCTTAGAATCAATTGCCAATAGACTGCACGAAATTAGTGGTGTTTCGCTAATGAATATTCAAGGGCCATCATTTCCCCGGGTCGAAAACATCATTGGCAACGACCTGAAGCAACAGCTAGGCAGGAAGTGGAAGCTGGATGAGCTAGAGAGTATGCTGCCCACCAAATACGGGAGGCCGCGAGGAGCGTCGGTTACAAATTTGAAGCAGACGACAACGATGTAGGAACACACGGAGGCCAAAATCTTTCGTCGGAGTGCCTGAGGATGGTGGCAGCTAGCCACCGAAAATTAGCTGGACATTAAAAAGTGTCCTCGTTGTGAAAATGAGCGGACATTTTCTACATAATTCCAGTAATTATGACTCTCATAACTTCAACTGTGTGCGGTTTTGTTTGGTGTAAACATGTTTATGCAACCTACAGAACTTGACTATACCATAAAATGCCGCTAAGGTTCGAAGAATGCCACTTCACACTGTATTTCACGGATGTACGAAGAGGAAGAAGAGAAGACAGGAAGCAAGAACAACAGCATCACGTGCGATGAGTTGCGTGGGAAGGTAGATATTTGTCATCCGGCTTTTCCGTCAGGATCAGGTTCGGAGAACTTAGCGAGATACTCGGGGTCTGTCAGCCAGCCAGACCACCAAGTTGGGTGATGAGCACCAAGGAAGTAAAACTTCATGGGAGAATATTTCTACTACAGGAACTCTGCATGCAAAACAGCCTTTTAATCAAAACTTATGTACCTCGAGATGTAATGGCTATTCACGCACAGTAAGGCACTCGTGAAGCTACTACTTAGTCACTTACCGTGCTGCGCGCCGCCCAACTTCCGCGTAAACATGGGAGTTGACCGAGCGCCAAGAGTCGGGTAACGAACAGGGCCTGCAACTCAACCAACAGGAACCAGATCACACCAGTTAGCCAGTCACATGACGTAAACCCTTGGTGGGAAGCCTTTCTCCAGCAGGTATAAAAAGCCAGACTGGAGAAGGCATGGAGTTGGCGATGGGGGTTTAGACCTCCAAGTCAGAACCTCTGGGAGGATCAGAACAAACTTGCAACCGTAGTCTGATGCCTAATATGTAATGCTATGTTTATAGTCAGCTACCTATGAGTAAGAAGTGAATTTGGATTGAGCCTCTTCAAAACTAATTGTCCACTTCCTTAGCAACCTTACAGAGATGTGCATGACGCAGCTGCAGCTACTGCTTACCGAGTTTCCAGTCTTCGTGAGATATGTATGATTGCAGTACAATGTAGGCCAGAAGGAGGTGGTTTTGGCACGTATAAGACTCTTAAACAATTGCAAGAGCACGTGTTTTGGTCTAACGTGTTTTGGTTCTAATGTCTTGAACTTGGTAAAGATGAGTGTAAATCAAAATAGACATAAATGTCTCAGGAAATGCAGATACATTTGCTAATTCGAATTAAAAAATTTCAGACACAAATCAAAAGGTACATAAATTATTTATTTGTACCTTCAATAACTACCATGATTGTAACGTGTACAAAATATTAGAAAATAAGACTTCTACAACAATGAAATAAATGGTGATAGCATTAAGACTTGCTCTACTGTCATATTTAATGTAACAATAAAAATACCAGTGATCCAAACTCTTTACCAGACTGACCAATCAGACAAGCGGGTCTTCAAAACAATGATGCTCATCAACTGATTAAATTGTGCCAAGACTTCCCGCTGAAATGAAAGAAAATATGCCAAAAAAGTTACCATTTTTACGAAAAAGACAAAATGCAACAACAAAATTCAGATCATGATAGCATAAAACAGATTAAAGGCAAAAGATAAAAATATTCTGTATTTTCAAAAAATAAATTTATACAGGGAAGACCGCATAAAGTCCTAAAAAAAGTAAATACAATTACTCAACTGGGTGAGAGAGGCTATAATACATTAGCCCACTTAAAAAATGTTGGTTATTGGGCCTTTTTCTTAAGAAATCTGTGCAGGTGCGGGCAGTATTTTTTTTCCCGGCCACATTTTTTCCTTATATTTTGGGGAATTATTTTTTATTTTGGGTAAAATAAAGAACACTGCCTCATAATTCTGCTTACCATGTGTCCACAAAATTATTTACTAACAAAAATGGTAATTTTATATTTTCGTGCCTCACTAAGGACTATTTTCGATCTGTAACTGCTATTTTTGCAGCGTCGTTTCTTATTTCTCGTCAAAAAATTGGTGCACGCAGGGCCGGAGAACCAA
This sequence comes from Lithobius niger, assembly GCA_023313725.1. Taxonomy (NCBI): domain Eukaryota; kingdom Metazoa; phylum Arthropoda; class Chilopoda; order Lithobiomorpha; family Lithobiidae; genus Lithobius; species Lithobius niger. Next base: position 58,229 of record JAHWFP010002508.1, on the reverse strand, counting down.
CTTTTCTTTTTTTAATTGCCTTAGTTTATTTTCTACACTTACAGGACAGAAACCTATACGATTTTTTCCCAGTGTTCTATCTCAAATATTGGCCCTTATCCCTTAATATTTGCGGCCTTGGAACTCATGACTTTGCTGCATCAAACCTGCCTTCTCAAGAAATGTCAACAACATCATAACAAAATTGTGCACATTATCATCTACCATACAAATACACTCAAAGACATACAAATTATACTCCTGAGAACCGAACTAAGGACCAGGTGTTTTTTTTTTTTTAAGTCTGTTATAGGTTAGTCACTGGATTCAAACTGGCGTTCATAAGTTACGAAGACGAGGACGCTGACCACTGGGCTCATGGGCTGTGATGGCTCGTTTCGCTTGAGTTTCCAGGGGACCCCAGACAAGGCTCATGGTGATTCAGGGAGTCTGGTACTGTTGCCCGACAGTACTTTTGCCCGAAACCCGTTTCCCGACAGGTCTGTGGCCCGACAGTGATGTTTGCCCGACAGGTGAGTTGTCCGACAGATGTTTGCCCTACAGAGATGTTTGCCCGACAGGTGAGTTGCCCGACAGTGATGTTTGCCCGACAGTGATGTTTGCCCGACAGATGTGTTGCCCGACAGTTTCGTTTGCCCTGTAAGTTGCCCGACAGGTAATTTATTAGAAATGTACAAAACACATACCACCTAAAAAATTTTAATAATGCAAATAGTTAACAAAGATGATATTTTTGTTCACAAAGCAGACATAGAATGTTGAAGAGGGGGATAAGAAAATTAAACAAAATTAAAAGGTTTTTTTTTTAATTGTGAAATTCAATCAAAATTTTAATAAAGCAATCAGCTGATGTTTTTGTTAAAAAGCGGAACAAAGCTGTAAAAAGCAGATACAAAGCTGTTAGTTTTAAAAATTGTAAAATTCATTGAAAATTTTTTTAATGGGAACAGTTAACAAGGCTACTTTTATTAAAAGAGCTTAACAAAGTTGCTACCAAAGCTAAACAGTTAAAGTAAGTATACAAAGCTGATACTTTTCAAACTTGTAAAACTCAATTTAACAGTTAACAGTTAAAAAAACTGAAATTTATGTTAATAAATCTGAACAGTTAACAAAGCAGATATACAAAGCTGATATTTAAAAAAAATTAAATTCAATGGAAATTGCAGCAAGAAATGAATTCCTAAATGAGAACGCTGAAAGGGGAGAAGAAAAAATTTTTTTTTAAAGTAAGGGGCGAGAGGCGAAACCGATGGTGCAAGTGAAATGAAAGGCGGAACCAAAAAAAATCACACCCGGGCTGGGGATGAGCAGGTAAAACTGAAAGGTAAACAAACGGGCTGGGGGGAATGGTAGGATGAAGTGGAGAGATGTGGGGGGGGGCGGGGGGGTTATGAAAAGACGAGGGAAGGCATGGGGAGGTGAAAAGTATGAAACAGAAGTTTACTGAAAATACAAAAAATGAGTTTTACTTTTCTTTTAGTTCGGTGCGATATTTTTCTTACACATCACTGTCAGGCAAACATTACTGTCGGCAACACACCTGTGTCAGGCAAACATTACTGTCGGGTAAGTCACCTGTCGGGCAAACATCACTGTTGGGCAACTCACCTGTCGGGCAAACATCACTGTCGGGCAAACATCACTGTCGGGCAAACATCACTGTCGGGCAAACATTACTGTCGGGTAACACACCTCTCGGGAAACTGAAGTCGGGCAAAAGTACCGTCGGGCAACCGAGTGTCGGGCAACTGTAATGCTCCCGATTCAGAGTACCGTAAATCGAGTATTTAATGCCTACGGGCTAGTAAAATTAAATTCTCTAAAATTGGGAGGTGGGCGTTTAAAAAAAGTATATCTATTTTCTAAACTAACTTCTGTTCGGGGAGGGAGTTTTCCTTCACGGAGAAGTCTGTGATAATGCATTCACGTATGTGATCTGGAGTCAATCTCGTTAACACAAAGTCTTTGTTCACATTTATTCACAAATTTAGTTTATTAGATCGTCCCCTTTCCAATATCTAACATAATTCACAGTTGAAACTAATTTCTCACAAACATAAACTTTCAAAATATACAACGTGATTCCCGACCAGGAAGAGCGTGTATTGCAGCCATTTTCAAGAAGTTATCTAGTTGGCAGTTTTCTATTCTTTCTGGAGAGAGTGATCCATCTCGAAACCTCCAGTGTGGCCTACTCTCTACAGCAAGAACAGAAAACTATGCCAACCTGACAACTTTCAGAAAATTTGCATCAACACACACGCTTCCCGGCCGTGAATCGCGTAGTTTGTTTTGAAAGTTTGTGTGTATGGTAGAAATAAGTTTTAACTGTGAATTATGTTCGACATTGGAAAGGGGACGATCTAATGAATTAAATTTGTGGTAAATGAGAATAAAGGCACTGCATTTTCACTACAATGAATCGATCACACACGTCAACGATTGATCGCACAGGCCTCATACCGCATACTTTTTCATGATTAAAACTTTCTTCCATGATCGTGTTGGATTAAAAGTTGATGTTGTTAAATGTATGAAGCTTTTAGTTAATTTTGCTGAAGAAAACCAACCTTTTTAAGGGGTAGGCTTCAAAACTAATTTCACAATTTCGACTTGACAGTATTTTGCGGGGGTAGGTGTCAACTTCGCATGGGCGTCTAATACGCAATTTATGGTACTCGCTTATTCTCCCATCTCATAGCTGTGTACTTACGTGTACTCCAGGACTTTCCGTCTGCAATACAAAAACTGGGAGCAGCCAATACACTCTCTGTTGGTGACGCACATCATTATTGTCATTTATACAATTTCTTCACACATGTTTGCTAGAGTTTGGACAATCTGGATGAACGAGTTAGGTATCCTGTAGCCTAGTTCTGTAGGGTAAACACTTTAAATATTTAATAACAAACAAAGGAGGATTTAAGGCATGCCAAACCGGGTAACCTTTGTTTATTTGGTACCTTTGTTTTTTTTAGGAAAGGAAGCAGCTATCAGGATGGTACATTGGTTTAAAATTTTTTTTTATACGTATCAAACGTAACCCGTATTAAGTATGAGAGTGGAAGATATCGACGGACATAAAAATGAATGACCTCTGGAAGGAATAGCTCCATATTGTGAGGCCCAGGTGTGCTATTGAAACCACGATTCTGGAAATTACGAGGTATTAAATGTGCTGGGAAGGCCACAATAATGGATAGTTGCGAGGCACCAAGCGTGCTGTCAGAAAAGAGGGAGTTTCCGCCGAGGTACACCAGTTGGGCGTGATGGCGGCCCGGCTTGTTGAAGCGGGTGGTTTGTAAATTTTCTGGGTTTGTAAACATCAATGAAGTTTACCGAAAGTGGTAGGCCTACAAATGGTGGCGTCATATTGAGCCTACAAATGAATTGGGCACTTTTGTACTTTATGGACCACTTTGTGTAATGCATGCAATAACAGGTGTAATTGTTACCAACCTACACTTTACAATTAATAAGCAACAACACACAAGAGGGATAAAACTCCAACCCTAACTTGTCCTAAAACATGTAAACTTATACTTTGTTTAGACCATGATGCACAGATTTCAACAAGAAACGCATGTAGTTCCCGAAAACATAATTGAAGGGTCAGAAGTGAAGTGGTCTCAGTAAGGTTGATAGTTTTGAGAAAATTGGAGTTAAAGTTTTAGCAGTAATTAAATAGGAAAGAAGGACTCTTCGTTTCAAAGGTTTAGCCATATAGACAAGCAATGTATGCTACTATCTTTTAGCAAAAAAAAAAAAAAAGTGACGGGGGATTGAGGTTAAGGTCATTAGCGCCAACCTAAAATTCACAACTCGGACTCACGCTTAGTCCAACAAATTTTCGATACCACCCAGTTATCTTCATCAGGCCTTGAGGATTTTTCTGCTTTCTACATCAACAACATCGTTGTTTACTTCGTTGTTCACTTCGTCGTCTGCTTTGCACACTTTTGCATTCGAATTCGGCCGCGACCGCAGCCTCCCGTATTTATTGGGCTGCATGCGCTGTGCACTCGTGAGTCCCCATTGATGGTTCAACCGCTCGCTGAGTTCTCTTCCTACTAGGTGTGTAACTCTAGGGAACGCTGGGCCTTGGATGTTCATCAAAAGCTCCCCGTTCATTTCATGTTGTTGAATAGCAAGTGATTCAAGGCAACGGAGGTGGGAATCTCGTGCCGAATTCGACTTGAGCAGGGTGCTTGTGCCTTTCCAGTCCACCTCATGCTTCAAAGATTTGCAGTGGACTGCGATGCCGTTGTCATCCTTTTCATTCCTCACGTTGGCCATATGCTGGGCTCCCCTGGTTCGTACACCTTTTCTGGTCTCTCCAATATAAACAGCATCGCAGTCTCTGCACGGAATCTTATACACTGCTTCTTTCGTATTCTGAACGGCCCCCATTTTCTCTTCGTCCTGCGATTTCAGTGTCTCACGCTTGCCTTCCACTTTGTCCACTTCCTTCTTTCCTGTAATTCTTTTCTTGAGTCCTTCAACATTCTTAAAATACGTTCTAAACCCTTGTTCTTTTAAAATCTTCTGCACTTTGCTCGCAACTCCTTCTACGTATGTTAAAGCTACTCTCGGGCCCCTTCTGTCTACATCTTCCTCTCTTCTGCCTTCTTTCTTTCTTTCCCAATCTATGACTGCACATGCTTTCTTCCTTAACCTGTTTAGGAGTCCTCCAGGGTAGCCAAGTTTTAAAAACTTTTCTTTCACTCTTTCCAAGTGTGGTCTCGCTAATTCTTTCGTGCTCGCATTCCTCATCATTCGGACTAACTCATTCTGTGCCAATGCTTTGAGCTGCTCCTTCGGGTGCCCCGAGGTATAAGGAATAGCACGATCTACATACGTAGAAGGAGTTGCGAGCAAAGTGCAGAAGATTTTAAAAGAACAAGGGTTTAGAACGTATTTTAAGAATGTTGAAGGACTCAAGAAAAGAATTACAGGAAAGAAGGAAGTGGACAAAGTGGAAGGCAAGCGTGAGACACTGAAATCGCAGGACGAAGAGAAAATGGGGGCCGTTCAGAATACGAAAGAAGTAGTGTATAAGATTCCGTGCAGAGACTGCGATGCTGTTTATATTGGAGAGACCAGAAAAGGTGTACGAACCAGGGTAGCCCAGCATATGGCCAACGTGAGGAATGAAAAGGATGACAACGGCATCGCAGTCCACTGCAAATCTTTGAAGCATGAGGTGGACTGGAAAGGCACAAGCACCCTGCTCAAGTCGAATTCGGCATGAGATTCCCACCTCCGTTGCCTTGAATCACTTGCTATTCAACAACATGAAATGAACGGGGAGCTTTTGATGAACATCCAAGGCCCAGCTTTCCCTAGAGTTACACACCTAGTAGGAAGAGAACTCAGCGAGCGGTTGAACCATCAATGGGGACTCACGAGTGCACAGCGCATGCAGCCCAATAAATACGGGAGGCTGCGGTCGCGGCCGAATTCGAATGCAAAAGTGTGCAAAGCAGACGACGTAGTGAACAACGAAGTAAACAACGATGTTGTTGACGTAGAAAGCAGAAAAATCCTCAAGGCCTGATGAAGATATCTGGGTGGTATCGAAAATTTGTTGGACTAAGCGTGAGTCCGAGTTATGAATTTTAGCGAACTTGGTAGTGTTATTTTATAACGGATCGATCTTTTCACAGTATGAATTGCAGCGATGTTTTTCGAGCGCCAACCTACGTCACAGTGCAGGAATCAGGGTTAACACCACATATTACAAAGATGTTAAACAAACCCGAAACTAGATCTTATCGTACACATCTACCACTTTCAAAAATTAAAAAACCCTGGGCAGGAGGACAGAGTCATCACTCAATTGACGCACTAAGTCTTGTGGAAAATGTAAACAGCGACAAACACCATCAAGATGATGACATTCCACAAGCATGTGATGTACCGAAAGTGGTCGGTGACAAAGAGATTCAGGAGGAAATTCGCCCATCAAATGGAAACATTGGTGTGACCAACTCGTAAACGGGCCAACACCACCTCCCTCTGGTGACAAGCTGAGTGCCAAACTTGGATAGTACGAGGCTTGCAAAGGAGCATGCAACCTCAAACGAAGAGTTGGAAAGGCGTCCGAGGGAACAAGGCTGATATCCCTTTCGAGAGGACCAGATAGGGCCCCTTTTTGCAGCTGCATCAGTGTGTTCATTCCCAGCTGTCCCAACATGGCCTGGGATCTAGCAGAAAATCCCGCTGGCCACGCAAGTGGGAAAGCAAGGTTTGGATTTGCTGTGTCAAGGGGTTCCCAGGGTGGTATAATGCCAAGGACTCAAGGATTCCAGATAGTGGTCGACGCGAAACCAAGTTTTTCACTTTCAGCCGCAACCGAAACTATTACCGAAACCAGTTATTTAATTTCGGCCGAAACCGAATTCATTACCGAAACTGGCATTAAGGTTTTGGCCGAAACCGAAACCTCTACCGAAACCAGTATATCAGTTTCGGCCGAAACCGAAACCACTACCGAAACCAGAACCTAACCTAAATAATATCCGTTTTAATAATTAGACAAAAGTAAGGATAACATTTTTTTTTAAATCACGAGTTTGTGGTTTTTCATAGACATAGTCTAGATTGGAATGCACAGCCCGGTTTACCCATTTCCCGCCCTACGCTGAGCAACTCCACGTGTGCCCTCTCACCAGCCCCGCCTCGCCCCCCCCCGAAGGCGCCAAAATGTGTCAGAATTAAAAAAAAAAACCTACCAATGCCGAAAGGCTTGAATACTTTCGTTTGCATTTTTTGTGGTCAATAATCTTGGTTTAATTAAATAACAATTCTTGGCAAGGGAAGTCCAGAGCACTGGAAAAGGGCTTCGTTCAATTAGTATAAGCTTTGTTGAAAACGTAATAAGAAATAAAAGCATAAATTCCCTCTAGTGCAACGAAACCACAAAATATCATTGAATTTGGATTGAAAAAAAATTATTATTATCTATTAGCGTGGGCATGGCAGATGAAAACAGGATCTGTGATGACGCCCGCTGTGCGTTCCTAGTCTGCAGCCTAGTTAGTCAACGGAACCTGGCTACTGCTGGGAACTGAAACTTGGTTTCGGCTTTACCGAAACTGCAGCATAGGATCCGGCCGAAACCGAAACCATAACCGAGAAAAGTCAAACCAGTTTCGGCCGAAACCAAAACTGAGCTATAACTTCATGGCCGAAACTAGAACCGAAACTGAAAGTTTGCCGGTTTCGGTGCCGAAACAAAAACTGAAACCGAAATTCGGTCGACCTCTAATTCCAGAGCACTCATGCAATCAATGAGATGATAAAATGCGTGTCCTGAATGTCAAGGATCCATTCACCAGCCAGAACACGTGCCAAAAGCTCTGCTGAAAACACAGAACAGCCTGATGGTAGAGCAAGTTGTCCAGGATCGCCAGAGTGGTGTAACTTGGAATTTTTATACTTTAACACTGCTTTTAATCCCGGCAAATAACATTTAGTATACACTAGATGAATTGGTAAATACAATACTTGGAGAACACTGCCAAAACTAGCACAATTCTGCAGTTTTTCCAATGTACTATTTCAAATATATTGGCCAAGTTTTCTAATGTGCAAGAACTGTTACAATGTCATGCATTCCAGCTGTTTACCTGCCGCAGGCCAGGCCTGAATGCATTCAACAGGGTGGCATCTTGCATACGGGAGTTATAAGTCCTAGGAGACTCTTTCTTGTACGCACCATCGAGGGAGAGGTATATTTATTTCCAACAACTAAGCATGAATTAGTGGAAAGGCTATACAAATAAAGTCTTGCGATGTGCAGTAGCAAGAAAAATGAATACGTACCTTATTTTAAGGGAAAATAATTATATGGTGATAGAAAGTCCCATTTCAACCTGCAACGCTTACGAAAAGCAGTTGCTCGAAAGACATGCAATCAGTTTCACACACATTGTGACGGCTCAAAAAAAGGTTTTACAAAAGATACAAGCCATTACTTAGACTACTGCAGCAAAAATATTTACAGAAAACTCACGAAAATAGTACTTTTCCCCCCTTAGACACTGGAACTTTGGGGCACCACGAATAGCCATGGCCCCTCCACTTTCACAGAATAGTCTAGAATTCCTCCACCATACAGTGCTACAATTTTTGTTGCTAGCCTAAATTATTATTATTTTATCGAGTGAGCGACCAGTAAAAGTAATTTTTGTGAAGTTCACATTTCAGTGACTTCACATAGTTTTAGTTATTCGGGCTGTGACAGGCCTAAAATAAAGAGAAAGCACTTGAGTGTGATCTAGGCTCATAACAATTGTGCCGTATGTAATTCCGACTCTACTGACTCGACTTTCCGAACACAGTGAACACACATGTGTGATGTTCCAACACCATCACTGAGTTGTAAGTTAAGACTTTTAAATAGGAAAGAAGAACTCTTCGTTTCAAAGGTTTAGCCAGATAAACAAGTAATGTATGTATCTTTTAGCAAAAAAAAAAAAAACATGAGTGGGGGGGATTGAGGTTAAGGTCATTAGCTCCAACGTAAGTCACAGTGCAGTGGTCCGGTTTAACACTGCACCACATATTACAGAGATGTTAAAAGAGATGTTAAAGCAATCGAGGCACGAATGGCTAAATCACATGTTTCTTCATGTACGTAAAGACATGGCTGAGTTAATAAAACCGATACATCTAAAGGTTTTTTGCAAGCTCAATTGTAGAAGAAGAAGAAAGGAGCCCCATTTTCCTGTAACCATAACCGTAGTAAATAAGATTATGTTGAACTAATTGAGCTTACGTTGTTTCGTTGTAATCAGTTATTACAAGAAACAACCTATGAAAACTGGTAGTGGCACATCTTACCTAGGGGTGTTGTGGTTGTGCCATCCCAGTAATACGGCCCATGCTCAGTATCGCAAAGAGAACGATATCAGCCGTACAACACTTCATTAAAAAACACGAGGCAAGGATTAGGGCGACTTTGGACAATGGCCCCTTCACAGTTTTAAGCTTGAGTCACCGCCGCACCCAGCTCATCGGAGAAATGAGAGCAACTTGGGCATGAGAATCATTCTTAAATTTAACTGAGATGCCAAAAAAGACTATAAAGACTAAAATTGCAGGGCCTGCACCTGCTTAATTTTAGTTTTCATTGCCTAAAATATACACTACCTTATTTACACTAGCAGTTTCTCCCTCAGAGCTGCAGTTTCCCCTAGAAGTTGAAGTTGCCTTCCCTGGCTCGTATCCTATTGCGCATGCACCGGGTTTCCTTATATAAACCCTCGCGCAGCGGTGGATGCCATTATTTCTCCTCGTGCCAGAACCTAGCTCATGGCAGGGAGGGCGGGGCGGGAATCAAGGTAATGTATATTTTCGGATAGGCAATAAAATATAAAATTAAGCAGGTGCAGGCCCTGCAATTTTAGTCTTTTTATAGCCGACGAAAATATCATTACCCTATTTACACTAGCAGACTTTGTAACCTGGTGGAGGGATAGGTGCTACCTGTAACAGGAGCTGTATAAGTCTGTCAACCCGTGGTACGAGACGGCTACCCCAGGCATAGCGGCCTTATGAAGACCCAACTGCTGACCTGACCACTTTCACTCTGGAGCGAATGAGTATCCGAGCGGTAAGGTCGGATAAGGATGCGTGTTATCCGTCAAGAAAGAGTGAGATCAGGTGTGCGGGAGGATTGATTTTTCATGTTCAGGTATGTATTTGTGCTTCAACGCATGCAGGAGTCTATCAAACGGGGACAAGGATAAGAAATCAAGCATAGAATGAACCTTCTTACCGTGTGGGAACCTTTGATGGTAGGTAAGTCTTGAAACGGTGGGTGAAGGATGATTTGATGAGGTATCTGTAGGAGGTGTAGGATAGCCAGCTCAACCATGCCAGAAAGGGTCGGTGGTCGGAGCGGGATCGGATTAAGGTATAGGTGAAGGATTGTATCCGTTCTTGGTCGTTACGTCAGGTTGTGACGTGGCTTTAATTGTTTGATTCGTCGTTGTATAGTTTCTGTTTTTTTTTTTTGAGAAGGAGGTCGAAGGCACTGGTCCGCAAGGAGAACACAAAATACAGTATGGTTGAAAGGTTCTGGCGAGACGGATACTATGACGGTCAGAACTGTCATGAGTGGCCTTCTCACCGGAGACCTGGTGAAGGGATGGTAAGAATTCGTGACGGTGCGGCAGTCTAATCCGGCGTAGAGCGGAAACCAAAGGCCACTCCGGCCGCTTTGAAGCGGCAGGGGGAGCAAGGCATGGTGCCGTCCGTAGCTTGGTTGTTGCGACGGATACCGTAGAAAGCTGGATAGAAATCGGGGGCGTCATCATATTGCTACACTGAGTATCGGGAGAAGTTAGGTAGTTGAGGAACGACAGTAGATTGTTTCCAAAGCATTGCCGGAGAAGGATCCTGGAGCACGGGGGTGTATGTTGATCGGTATGCCCGCAGGCGGAGGGGGCGGCGGAGCAGAGGATGTAGAGGTCAAGGAAGGGTCCTCGTTGCTGGTGGCAGGGACGACCGACGTCGGTTGGAGAGTGGCTTGAACAGAAAAATCCGGAGGCGGCAGTGGGGGAGTACCTTCTTTGGTAGGATCAGCCAAGAGAACTGGTGCAGTCACAGACGGATCGTGAAAAGGTGATGGCTGGGGTGAAGGAGCCGCCAGGAGAGGGGGTAGGAGTTTCTTGGGAAGATGGTCGTGAGAGAGGCGGTGTACCCAGTGCGGATGGCGCCGATCGGAGACGACGGGTGCGCGATCGTGCAGAATAGTATGCCGCCAGGGCAGTGAGGACGTAATCGGGGATACCCAGTTATAGTGGGCTTTGAGAAGGGCGTAATTAATGTGTTGGGATCGATATTTTTAGTTGACAAGTTCCAGCTCATTTGACAATGCCTCGTGTGTTGCACGTAGAAGAGTGTTCTCAGCCAGTAGAGTATCCAAGGCGGCCGCGGATTGTCGGAGGGCTGGCAGATCCGTTAGGGATTGTCACAGACGGGAATAGTTTGATGAAAATGTTTGTACGAACTGGAGCACAAAATCATTGCTGAAGTGGAGGGTTTCTATTTCGGAAGGCGACAAGTGTAAGCCTCTGGATAGTACTTCACGGAGGACGACTGGAGAGGGAAAGGTGGCCAGCGGAGGATCCGTAGGAATAGCTTCCTGGGACGGCGGGACCGGTTGATAGGCTTTAGAAGCAGGAGCAGTCGATGGTTTGTTCATTGGTGGATCGTGATGGTGAAGGGCTGGCGGAGCCAAGCGTTGGATAGCCCATTTTATCCTAATGGTTGGGCGAGTCGGGATGCTCGATTTTTTTTAAGATGCCTGTTGAAGGTCTGACGTTGGAGGTTCCTGGCACAGCCGGAACGGAACTAGTTAGAGGCAGCAAGGCCTGGCCGGGAAGACTATGTGCGGCTACGGATGATCGATTGTCCATACGTGGTAGAGTTGGCACGTTGGATGAAGATGGCGATGAAGAATCTAGGGTAAACCGGACTCTCGGTTGTTTGGAAGGATCGGTACTGGTGGTATTCTTTCGGAGCGGAGGAGCGTGATGAGAAGATCGTTTTGACGCACCCGAACACGGGGATGTGAGAGGGGTCGTGTCGGGGAAGGAGCGATGCTCCGCAGCGGATGCCGCGGCTAAGGCACGTTGACGACGGGCTTGGTCCGTCCGTTGCTTGGATTGGAGATGTTTTTTCCTAATGACGGGCCCACTGAGAAGGGGAGATCGTGACACAAACCTTACAACGTGTTTGCGATTCATCGCACAGTCGGTGGCATTGGCAGCAAGGATGGGGATCCAATCTGGGCTTCGGGAGAGAAAAGGCGAATCCAGGGCATTTGCACTTCTTGGGTGAAGGAGCATTAATGGCGACGAGAGTTGAAGATGGAGAACGAGGAGGAGTATTATCCGATTCCTCTGTCGACGAGCTGTCCGCCATGGTTGAGCTGGATCCAAGAGGAGGCGACGGATGACGGTTGCTAGTTTGAATTTGAAACTCTCAAAGTGGCGGTGGCAAGAGGTGGCACCGTCAGGTGGCGAAAGATGGAAACCTTGATCGTTGCGTCCTGCGAACGAGGGTACGGTTGGGAAGCGCTGCGATGGGGAAGACTGGGTGCACGGATAATGGGCACAGTATGTGAGGCTGGCGTCGCAGAGAGAGGGATGATAACATCGGTGAGGATCCGCGAAGGGGGGTGCTTGTTCGTGGAGTTCGTCTTCATGGTGTACACGTTCGGCTAGACTACAGTTTTTTTGCTTCAGCTGTTGTTGTTTGTGTTTATTATGTTGTTTCTTTTTTTTTTTGGTGAAGGGACCGAAGGATTAACCCAAGGAAGGAGAGGATGGAGGTGAGATCTCTTCGGTACAGGACGGTAGATCCGGGGAGGAGGCTGCCTTGGAGAGGGGATAGAAGAAACTGATGAAGTGGTAACACGAGAAGGCGGCAAGCGGGTTAAGCCAAGGATGCGGATAGGATGGTGTTGGAGGATCGTGCGAGGTTGCGGGGACAAGGATAGGAAGTCCGGAGAGGATGGTCGGCTGATGGCATAAAGATCCTCTGATCCGACGGATTGACTGCAAGACAGCTCAAGAATGTGTATTGGCGAAGAAGGGGTCGAAGACGCCCCCCCCCCCCCCAATCTGTCGGATGCCGAAAAGAAGGGAATAGGACTAGCACTGTAGGCCCGGAGGCAGCTGGAAAGTTGGAGACGAGGGCTGGTCGGATCCCAGCGGGATAGATACAACCGGGGTCGGCAGAAGCGGAGCCGGAGGCGTGGGGATTGTTGATGTAAAGACGGTGCGACTGACGAGATAGGGACGAAGTAATCCGGCCTCCAAATCTTCGAAAGGCTCCCCTCTGTTCGGTGGAAGGAAAAGCCGTAGTGAGTCCAGGGAATAGAACGGATGGAGGCTGCCGTGGATGGCGTAGAATGGGAGGCAGGACAGGGAGTCGACCGGATCGACGAACTGAGGCTTGAGAAAGATGGATCCGTGGATCGTAGTGGTGCCGCGGAGATGGTGGTCCGGGGGCTGAGGATGCCCTGGTATCCCGTGGAAGGAGACAGATGTAGCGGGCCGAGGATAGTATTGATCCATGGTTGATGAGGCCGACAGACGGAGGTTGTAACGGAACGGAAGGTAGGCCTGGTCGAAATGAGGGAGGGTATATACTATCCTGTGAATCCAGAGGATTACAGAGCCGGACGTTTGCGGCAGCAAGGTGGAAGTTCAATCCGAAAGGACGTGGCAACAGAAGGGAAAACCCCTCGATGATCCGCAGACGGGCGTAACCCAGAGGATGGGTGATAACGTTCTGGAAGGATAGACGGAAAGCACTTCCAGGAAAGTCTGTATGTGGGCAAACCCTAGCGGGCGGCTAGGGAGGATAATCTGACCTCCTCGGCTAGCTGCTGGGACTGTAGGTACAGCGGACGGAGGATGGCGGTAACCACCGTGGATAGCCGCTGGGGCAGCAGGTACAGCGGACGGAGGATGGCGGCAACCACCGCGGACTGAAGGTAAGCGGCAGCGGATAATCCTAGGGATCAAGCTCAAGAGCAACCGCACGCGGCGAGCCCCCTAGGAGAAATGATGGCATCCGTCGGTGCGCGAGGGTTTATATAAGGAAACCCGGCGCTTGCGGGGTAGGATACGAGCCAGGCAGGGAAGGCAACTTCAACTTCTAGGGGAAACTGCAGCTTTGAGGGAGAAACTGCTAGTGTAAATAAGGTAATGTATATTTTCGTCGGCTATAAAAAGTATCTTTATAACCGTAAAGATGCATATTTTTCCTCCGTAAGTAAATATCTTTATAAAATGTCAGCAAAATTAAAATGGCGGCAAAATTAGTTAAAAGTTTGCACTGAAATAAAAGATCTGCACCATCACTTTTACCACTTCAGTTACACCTAAATTAACAAAATGAAAAAACTTCATGACTTTGACGTTTAACAGTACTACCACAAGGGCCGCGTTACACAGATCAGAGGCATGAGAACCATCTGCCCGTCAATGCAGTTTTGGAGAAAAAAGAAAGTGGCAAGGATCCATGCTTGTAGGAAATCGAGTTAATATCGGGAGAGCTTTTTTTCCTCTCTCATACAACACATGAAATGAGGTCTAAACCGTATTGCCTTTTAACAGCCCTGGGAAAGCCCCCCACCCCGCCCCCCCAAGGGGGGGAAGGGTGGAAATTGTAAAATTACCTAGTTACAGCGCCCCTTCCCTACCTTTCATGATTTCTGACCTTAAAGCATTTTAGATCGTAATTTCTCTGCTAGAAATTGACTAAAAGCTTCACACAATCACACATTCAAGGAAATCAATGTTTCACCCATTTAAATCATGGCTTTTCTGCACCCAAAAAAATTAGTGGACTAATAAACTAAATTCTTCAACAAATGAGAATAAAAGCACTGTGTTAATGCTAGATCAAACCAAGATCACATACGTGAATGAGAGCATAAATGCCGAATTTTCCGCGCTGGAGTTAGGTCTAAACACCCACCCTGGAGAAACGTAAGATTCGAATTATAACTCCTTATACAAAATTATAAATTAATTTTAACAGCAGCCCACAGCATTTAATAGGCGACTTACGGTACTTGCGTAATTATGCCTCTATTTGCATTAGCAAACACTTATGATGCAGGTTCTTCCAGTCCCTCCTATGTCACTAACCCTTGCACGAATCGTTAAACAATTCTAAATACGAAATAAAAGCCTATATGCCAATTTCTCTCGACCTTTCGAGTCAAATCAGACACATTATCAAGTGTAAACAAACATATTTAATAAGGAGCAAAATTCATTAAAATTGCGTAATTTCAGAAACCCATGTTCACCAGAACAAAACTGGCTACATCAAACGAAGAGGTGATTCTAAACGTCTAGTGACATTGTTATGTTGTGTAGTTTCAGGCTTTTATTCCTTATTTATCATACAAGTGCCTTTTAATTCAAAAAGAATTCCAGGCAGAAAGCGAACGGAGTGCACCAGCAAAGAGTTGCCTATTCTTGCAACAATAATTAGGAGCCCCCCCACCGACCAACATACCTCATGTTTTTTTGTTTTTTTTTCCGAAACCACCCTACCAATTTTCCGTATATCTCTTTCGTATATCACAACCTCACCCAGCATTTGGACGAAGGGAAAACTAAAAGAATGAGGGAGGAAGGGAAATGGCGGCGCACACACCACGAGTATTGCTCAAGATGATGTAGATGTCAGTTTTTTGTATTAGCTATTGGTGCAGTGGCTTGTAGCTGGCGCTCCCACCCCCAATGGCAAAAATGAGGAGTCGCTCCTCACAATTTCCTCTGTTTGGCACCCTTGCTCCAGCATGAATACCACTGACTTTGAGAATTCAAATTTTAGTAAGCCGGGGAATGCAGAACGGGCCAGGAGCCACCTTACATCTGTAACTGTAAACAATTCAAAAACAAACTTCTGAACTGCCCTAAAACCCCAAATCTGTCTGAAAATGATCTTTCACACATCTGATTTTATAAAGGATCATTACTAAGGGACTTTCGATCCCCAACCATGTGATTACGGTTAAAATATTATTCTGAATGCTGAAGCTATCGTGTATTGATAGTACATATTACTTTAGAGGGTTGATGTGCTCCCAGCTGTAATCATGGTGCCAAAAGGAGAGGGTCAAGTACCAGGTTGGTCGTAACTTTTGCCTAGGGGTCCAATGTGGAAGTGAACCCACATAAACAAAATTGGCTATTATAACTTATTTAATTAATCATTTTCATATATACGTTCCACGTCAATAATTTGAGTGTCCTCCAGCACGCAATCTTCCATGATAGGAGTGTATTGTGACAAAAGAAAAAAGGCACTTCATTGAATGTCAAGTATTTTAGGCATACCGTACCGTTTTAGAAAACTAAGTGCTTCCGCTTTTGAGAGACATCCTCATTCCTCAGGAGTGGGGGTTGAGACCGGGGTACAAAAAAACCGAGTCCGAGCCGAGTCCGAGTAATTATGAATACCCACCAAGCCGAGCACACATAAAAAGGACAAAACCATCGTAAAAAAACTGTAAAATTTACCAGTAATTCTTTCTTCCAATTTTTTTCAATTATAAATTTTTCAATATTAACTAAAGTAAAATCAGCAATTAAAATGACCAGTAATTCTTTGTTTCCAATTTTTTAATAATAAATTGAAATGAAAAATAAACTGCATTTTGGTTACTTTGCCTCTCAATAGGCCTATGTTGGCTTTAAGAAAAGATAAAATGGAAATAAATTGAACAATGTACTAAGTAATTTAAAATAATTTCCATTAGGCCTACATAAATTCAAGTTGTGCTTGCACTGCAGCACAGTCAATGAAATGTTATTTTGGGGACGAGGAGAGCAAGGCGGCTTTGGCTTCGTTTCTCAACTTTGTGAAGCTTTGGTTTTGTTAAACTTATTCAGCGTAACTGACATCCGGAATTGTATTTTTTGCTTTATACTTAAATATTGTTTCAGTTCTTGGGTTTTGGTTAACAAAATCGTCCAGTGATGTTTTGGCGAATTTCAAAACACGCACGAAAATTAAAATACGTTTATGGCGTTACAAAAAATCATTTTCTGGTTTTGAGTGTTGCGTTATCATCCCACATGAAACATCCTGTTTGCTGCAATTTCCATATGGCTGCCATGGTTCCATTAAGATGTCACGGATGTGCTTGCGTTTCGTTTGTCGTTGAAAATCACGAGAACCATGAAGTTTCACACTAATAAAAAATTAAAAGAGCAACCACAACGTAAAAGTAAAACGGAAAAGCAGCCTGTAAACCTTCACACTATCGCTGAACAGGTGAGAACAACGTTAAGTAGCTTAACTAACGCCGACTTTCGGACGCATTTTCTCAAAAATGAGTGTGGGTTGCGTATTTACCAGGACTCGGTCGAACCCTACTCAGGAGGTTTGTTTCCTGCATGATAAAGCACCTTGCTTTAAGGCAAAGGCGTCGCAACAACGTATGTGTGATTGTTGCATTGACTTCTTTGGGAACGCTGCCCTGGGTCATAATCGGATCCTAACGTGGCCGAGCATTCCGGTGCAATATCGAAAGAAGGACGCAGTAGAAGCAACTTTTGAAGATTTAAGAATGAGGACCTCATAGGTGGCATACCTCCCAGCGGTTCTAAATGAAACGGAATTGGACACAGACATTTTTGTATCGCTTTAACGCCTCTGTCCTGAAGAAGTGAGTGTTGTCCGACACACAAATGATGTTAAGGAAAATTGGAAAATAAGCCAACAGCGAAAATCATACACTAGAAATAATGTAGTTCAGTAAGCCACCTTTATGCACTTACGTTTCGTCGGAGTGGCATGACCCGGATTCGAACCAGCTACGCAGTTTGCCCCCAGATCACTTGCATAGCGCCTTAATCGCTATGGCCACATCCTCCACTGGCACACAAATGATGGGCACACAAATTAATGACGTGGAATGTGTGTAAAACTTATTAATTAAAGAAGTTGTAATGGTCGAATGTGTTTGATATATGATTGCTTATGAACTGGTGGACAAGGCAAAGGTTATGACTAACCCCGTACATTACGGAGTACCAACTCAGACGCAACAAACTCTGTGCAGTGGCAGTACACAACATGGTACTGGTAATACAGACCGTTTACAGTATGTGTACTGCTACAACATTGACAGTTGAAAAAACTAACCGTCGTACTTTGAATGTTCGAAAAAATTTAGCATGTGAAATCACGCTCGAAACATACCATGACGTTTTTCTGTGAAAGTTCATGCTAATGGATTAAAATTCAACTGTATAAACACTCCATTGCACAACACCAGGCACTATACTCACCTCAGTGTCTTGCGAATTTTAGGCAGACTTATTAACTGTCTGCACACTTATTAACTGTCGTCCGTATTTGACAGGCAATTGGGCCAACGCTGGTTCAGTGACCAACGTTTAGTGAGCAACTTTTGACTATGTGGAGTGTGGGGAGTGACCAGCATGACAAGTACCAAAGGCTACGCACTTCACAAAATTAGAATCTGGGGCATAACAGCTACGTAGGAGACAGAAAAACCAGTGTTGTCCCAACAGCCTGATGAAGACAGACGACAGCTAATATGTCTGTCGAAAATTTGCAAGACACTGTAGTGAGGCTTAATGCCTAGTGGTGTGAAATTAAGCGTTTTTCAATGTTGAAATTTTAATCCATGAATTCAATCATGCTTAAATTCAAAATCAAACAAATACTACCGATTTGCAAATTTTCAACAGGCTGAAAGACTACAGATGAAAAAATAGTCCTCAGTCTTCATTACTCCACTAAAAGATGCTTACTTGCGTCATTTACATTATCCGACGTTCATCAATCGTTAAATGATAACTAGGATCCAATTCTGGCACGTCGCCCACCGTATTTGCAAGGTAGTGCTCTCTGTGTCTCACCATTTCACTTTCTTTTTTTGTGAGGTACTCGCCTAGTTCTGTGCTGATTAGATGATGGATTGAAGGATTTGACCGACCTTGTAGGTTCGTAAGCACTGAAGCTCGGAAAGCCTCATGCTGTATCGCCATGTATTCAAGGCCCTTCAAATGCGTGTCTCTTCTGGAGTTTGAACAAGAAGTGTTTGTGTGTGACTCCAGGCTATCTTGTGCCGAGTTTCCATAACACATGTGGCAATGCTGCTCGTCTGTTATTCTCTAACGATCAATACACGTTGGTCAATGTAAATAATCATCTTGTGGTAGCCTGATAAAGACAGAACAACTATTTTTTCATCTTTAGTCATTGCAGCCTATCGAAAGTTTGAAAATCAGTAATATTTGTTTGATTTTGAATTTAAACGTGATTTCATGTGGTAAACATACACAGTGTATTGCCAGTTTACAACTTGCGTAGGCCGTGTGCTGTCAGTGAACAGCACCTTCAGTATAAAAAAAATTCAAGAAGAAAAAAAAATTAGAGGTTCATTTTAAATCATTCTACATTCTAGTGTGCTTATTTCTACTTTATTTTATAATGATATCGGGAAAGCGTGTCTCAGCTGAATTAGGTAATGGCAAAATTGAGTAAGGTTATAAAGGCCCAAGTTGGAAAAAAATCGTCTTTCACTCACGTCCTTGCCACACAAAACGAAAGGTGGTGTTTCTTCCTTGGCTTGGATGTAGCACTCGTGGAAGACTTTACCATCGAAGAAATGCCAAGGCATGGAAGCTTGGAATGGAACGGGATGACCGCATGTGCCAAGAGCCATCTGCACCGCTGTTACGCCTCGCATAAAGATGGTGGCCAACCGCACGGCACGAATATCCAGTGGGGAAAGCTGAGGATTAAAATAAATAAATTAGAGAAAATACATAAGTATTCTGCAAACTGTAAGTGACTTACGGGGCTTTATAACCTGGGGAACAGGTCCTCTGCATACTCATAACACAGATCAAAGCTTTTCAGCAACTGTGTCCACGATTTTAAACCCTTTCGCACCTTTCCAGCCAAATGTCAGCATGCCAACAAGCGGTCGGAAAAAAAATGCAAAACGGCAAAAAAGGGTGGGCTCGAAAACTCAGAAATATTAAGATCAATCAAAAGGACAAAAAGGTAAATCAACGACATGAAATCACTAACATGCAATAGGGAGAGGTCCTCAAACCATCACTAGCCGTGTTGGATAGGAAAGCTTACATTTTTATCGCTCGCAACATTTTTTACCAACTTTTTTTTATGCAACCAGCATCTTGGGGTGGGGAAGGGTCTTGAGCTCCAATAGCCCCAATGTAGGGACGAACTTGCCCAAGCAACTACTAGCTTTGAGAGGAATTCCTGAGGACCCCCACGTAATAAGAACGTACAGTCGAATGGTCAGAGTGGAGTTGAGGGCAGCAGAGGTGAGATTCACAGATCGTGAAAAAAGAGGAAGGTTTCTGAAGCGACAGCGGTGGGGGGAAGAGGATGGATTACCTTGCTGGGGCTGATTATAAAAAAAAAAACTGAAGGCTAAAAACTACCGAAATCTTATTAAATTCAAGCTTTCATTTAGTTGTCACTTTTTGTTTTACCTTCAGTTCTTTAAAGTTAAACTAGTAAAACTTTCACAACGAAAATCCCATCGTGTTTGAACTCTGCCTACGAGAAGGTGGCGTACGGCCCTGCTCAATTTCATTCAAGTGCCCCAGCAGCGTTCAACAAGCATCTCACTTGTACATGTGCCAATGCTCTTCATAAAAAAAGAAACATGATGAAAGTAACATTTCCGGTGATGGCTAAACTAACTGGCTGAAGGCACAACAAACGATGTTAATGTCCGCGTGGAACTGAAGTTTTACAGAACAACGATAATATATTTTTTTAATTAATTTCTTTGAGCCTTAAGTCACCCGAAGCAATTTAATGTACATAAACAGTACATAAATGACGCAAAACTAAACAGAGAACTTTGGAGCTAAATCTGCCAACTGGGATCGTAACTGCTCTTAGGTATACCTCAGAAGTGAGCGCAGAGCATGCTAGGCAAGCCCTGACCCACACCTGTGGAATGTGCAGTGTAGTCTGTAGTCTGGCCTTAACCCTATTCTTAGTAGTCAATGGCTTTTCCTGAAATCCTTCATTCGAGGAAAGCAGTCGGATTGTGGGAACGGAGAGGTCTTCCCCAAACTCATTATGCTTACGTCAGAATGACTTAGTGGAGGCACCCAATATATATAAGGGCTTCCCTCACCATGCTAGGGCAATCTGGATTCCACTAACAGGCCAGTACAAACTTAACTCCACGATGGAAACTGTACCGTTCACTCTACAAAAAGAAGTGAATCTGGGTGGGACTTTACGTCGGTTATTATGAAGAAGAAAACTTAATTAGCATTTAGTGTTAATAAGTTTAAAATCTGGGTAATGGACTGATTTTAATCCTAGATAAGTGGGCACCATTTTGAACATCCTGGTCTAAGGCAATCTTACATTTTATGTGTTCAATTCCCGAGCGTTACGTACAAAACGAAAACTACGTGGAAATGCTTTTGCACGGGTTTTTGTTGCTCCAGTGATTTTAAGGATTTTTCAGACAGCCCTACAGCATGCTCTTACCGCTTTAACGTTGTTGTTTTTTTGCATTAGTATCACTGTTTTTATTATAATTTAATCAGGTGCGGAAGCAAGCCCATGTTTTCGTTAATAAGCAGGAAACTGGAAAACGAAGGGAATAATAATTATAACAAGCAGAAAAGTATGAATACATCAGAGCCTTCGTGGCATACTGACTACCCACGTGGCAGAACGTGCAAGTTTACAATAATGAAAAACATGACAGACACTGGAGACAGCTTCGTGCCAAGCAAGCATAATGCACACAGATGCAAACCCTATTTACGTTGCCTTTTGGACTTAAATGTAGATTGCCTGAGCGGGGATTTGAACCCAGAGGCCCGTGTCAGTATGGCTCAGTGGTAGGACCTCAGCCAGTCGTTTCAAAGGTGGTGGATTCAATTCCAAGCTCAGGCAGTCGGACATTTAAGTCCAAAAGGCAACGTAAATAGGTTTGCATCAGTATTTATTTAACACTTGGTGAGCCGTCGGATTTCCGTCCTGTTTAAACATGATGCAGCTTATGAAAAACCTTACTTGGACGAGACGAAGTTGGTCACATGTCCGTGTAATAGGGCTGATTGCCTGAGCTACAAAGGCTTCAACTTCCCACGATTCCAAGTTCGTATTCTGCAACAACAAAAATTTCAAAATTAAACATGTTTCACCGTCACATGACAGTCGTTACAAACTTCATCCATTTCGTCCTTACAACATTTCCAATTTTTTTTTAATTTCTGGTACTAATTTTACACTTTCGAACGCAAAAGGAACAAATGATATTCGGGATCGTCATTATTTACGAACGGTGGGGAGGAGCCGGAAGAAACAAAAACGTGACTATAACATATTTAATGAATCTCCACCCCCCACCACCCTTGAGAACCCTGAAAAAAAAAGCTTGACCCTTCCCAACCCAAGGTAAAAAAAAAACCTATCTTCTAACCTCGTCCCCCAGAAAAGGAAAACGTGTATGACGCCTATTTAGACTGCGGCAGATAATTTCATGTAGCCAAGTTAAATAAGTAGCAGTCGAACCTACTTGCCTCATTTTGGACTAAAGGACAAAGTTGGTTTAAAATGTCCTCGAAAACATTCCAAGACGTGTTCATTAAATCCCTTTTGTATCGACAATCAAAGACACGGCGAACGCATAGTGTGCTTGTACCGTAAATCGCCTAGTAACTGCCTTGACAAAGCTACGGCCCACGCCCTTAAAATGCTTTAAGGCCCGATTTTATAAAATTACCTGGTTACAGCTCCCCACCTGGGGAGGGGCTGTAACTAGGTTATTTCACGATTTCTTATACCTTAAAGCATTTTAGATCATATTTTTTTGCTAGAAATTAACTAAAAGCTTCATGCATTCAAGGAAATCAGCATTTCATCCAATTAAATCGTACTTTTTCTGCTCCAAAATGAAGTAAAAGCATACATAAAGCAAACTAAATAAACAAACTAGTAAATTAATCAACTAAATTTCTGAACAAATGAGAATAAAGGCATTGTGTTTAATGCTAGACCAAACCCATATCAGTACGTACGTGAATGAGCGCATAAATGCCGAATTTTCCACGATGGAGTTAGGACTAAATACCCTCACTGGATAGAAATAAGATTCGAATTCTAACTTTGTTATGGCCCACCCCATTTTTTTTATCGAATTAATTTTAACGGTCTACGGGCGTTTAATAGGCGATTTACGGCATTTCCACGTCTTTGTAATATCCAAAAGACTTAAAGACGAAGGAAGCAAAGCTTTTCTATAAAGTTTGGTTAAAAAGATATACGCACGTGACACCTGAGAAGTTATATCGATAACTTCACAACCTTGTGAACATTTACATCGTGGGAGGTTGCGCCCACCCCCAATTTTTTTTTAAGAATGCATTCTCCACCAGTTCGACCAGGTCGTTTTTGCCACTTTCACTCGAGAGAGCTCGAAAAATCCATAAACACCATCCCGGTATAATAACATTTATGAGAAATAAATAACTATAACATAAACTCGGCCGATTACGGAATACTTTAATTTGTTGGCTGAATAAACAGAGCAACCGAATGTCTGGAGCATCCCGTGTTTTAAAAGAAAACTCCCATACAAAACTAGTGGGATTAACTCTTGTTTTTTTTTCTCTTTGAGAATGCACTCATGATCATGTATTCTCTTAACCAGTTTACAGAAAGAGATTATTAGAAAAGATGATTTGCGCTGGCAATTTGAGATGGTGACAATAAGTTGTCGAAAATGTTACGTATCCTACGTGTTTAGTAACAACGCGTGTGGTGATGTATACTAAAGTAGTTTAGAATTCCAAATTATTTAGAAAAACAAAAGTATTAGCTTATTATCCGTCAAAAAATGAGAGAAAAAATGACATGATGTAGACTCCGAAGAATATTTCAAGACGCACACCTCTGATCAAACTATTACCATGAAAAACATTAAATTGTGTTTAAATTAATATTTATAATTTTTAGATGAATAAGTCTGATAAATAGACACCCTTGATTTTTTTTTTCAAAATTGAAACAAATTACAGTCCCAAATCTTTTTGCCGACGGTCTCTGATTAAAATTGTTTACCTTCTCGTGAAAAACGGGAAAAAATGCCCCAAATCAACTCTCACTTGGATTTTGGTTGGTCGGTACACGTTTTTCATAAACCAGCCAATTCCAACATAAGCATAGCGAGCGCAGCTAATAAACAACGGCAAACAACTGTTTACGTTCGATTAAATCAAATTTGCTTACAGGTTATACGTGGAAATTTTTTTAGATGGATGAAGGCTGGCGTCAGTTTGAAATTGCTCAACTTTCCGAAATCTCAGGTGACAAGAGAGCATCGACAATAACGTCATATTGGCTACGTGCTAGCATCTGGAGGGATAGCTACAAGGGGCACTGGATTAAATTTGGAGGTAAAAAACGACGGCCTTTTTAGTTATGCCAGCTCTTTGAATTGGATTTCGTAGGCCTAAAAAACGTTGTTTTCTCCGATCCCTTATGCTGCCAGGTTGTAATCGGAAAAGAATAGATTCTACTTGCTAAAAATGTCAGCAATAGCTAACAAATCGGGAAAAAATTGGACGTTTTAGGCGTAAGAAATCCACTCAACAGCATTGGCTTCAGTAAGACGCTCTTCTTTTTCCCCTACATGTTTATCCAGTGCCCTACTACTGGTTCCAGCATGGAGTTATAATATACGATAATATTGTCACCGCTCTATAGAGCAGTGACACGACGTCAGGCTCGGACTGGCCACAGTGTCATTGTGCCAATGGCACAGGCGCCCTAAAGCTACGATAATTTCGGCGCCCCCTTTGGTAGTCCCCACTAAGAAAAATGGTTTTGGATTCCCTGTCCACTGATCACCTTTCCTTTCAGGCACAAATTTCATTCTCTCTTCTCCCTCCCTTTACTAACTTTTTTAACGCATTTTTTTAAAATTCGCCCCCCCCCCCCCCCCCAACCCACTCCAAAATATCCAGAAATAGCGTTACTTGAAATAAAATGTTTGTTGAAGAATGCGCTCCTAAGCTAGAAATGTCGACAGAATATGAAAATAAGCAAAGCTTCTTGAGCTCGATCTTGGACTTTGCTTCTGCTTGGGGAGCTTAGAGCGCTTCCCAAAACCCTTAGACGGTTGAAGGCACCACAACTTCATAAGTTTTCTGTAAATCGCATGGCGCCCCTCCCTGGTTATTTCGATAAATGG
Source organism: Lithobius niger (assembly GCA_023313725.1). Classification (NCBI taxonomy): domain Eukaryota; kingdom Metazoa; phylum Arthropoda; class Chilopoda; order Lithobiomorpha; family Lithobiidae; genus Lithobius; species Lithobius niger. The sequence goes on along the minus strand of JAHWFP010002508.1, from coordinate 33,439 downwards.
CACACGCGCTCTTTCCTACCCAGTCCGAATCTGCACGACGTAGTATTATTGTCTATAACTCTATGCTGGAGCCTTAATGGGTTAGCTGCAAGGGGCACTGCAGAGAGAAACAGAAGGGCGTCATACTGAAGCCGATGCTGCGAGGAGTGGTTTTTTGGACCAAGAACGCGCGATTTTTGTTGTTGGAGAAAACAACGTTATTTTAAACATAAGAAATCCGCTCTTCCGTTGTCCCCCCCCCCCCCCATTTATATGTAGTGCATGTTGTAGTTAAGCCCTCCAAAACCCATCCTGGTGCCAATATGGCGGCAAATATCACTGCTGTAATTAAATGAGGAACGGCGTTCCGGACCGGTTCAGTTTTTTTCTTCATTTATGTGTAAAGTTAATTTTGAAAACAAAAATGTAGTCATCTAAAGAGGGTACCGTGAAAACCCGCAAAATCCAGAGAATTTATCATGTCTGGACAAGTCAGGGAATTCGATAAATGTATACTGAGACAAGGGCGCCCGCAGAATGGCAACAAGGGGTGGGCTCGAAAAATGAGAAAGGACAAAATAGTACCGTACACAAAATCCACAACACGAAATCACGTGGCACATGCATTGGGGAGAAGTCTCCACTCTATCCCATGCCATGTTGGAAAGAAAAGCTTACATTTTAACATTTCACACTCACAGCATTTTCCCCCAACCTTTTTTTCTACGTAAAAAGGGCAACCAGCAGCAGGAGGGGGGGGGGGGGCCCCCACTTCAGCCCCAATGTAGGGGGCGCCCTTGCACTGAGATTCAAGGAATTTCAACATTTTTGTAAAGTCTTTTTCCTCTATAAAGATTAGCTAATTAGTATTTCACTTTTTAATTTAAAAGCTTCAATTTATCATGTTCTTTTTGTTTCATTTCTGAAAAAGTAAAACTCCTTACACAGTAATTATGAGTAGTTCGGTGTTAACTACGTTTCTAGATTTGGTCAGATTACGGTATTCTAAACCAGTCCCCGTTACGGCAGTTCAATTTTTGATTTAGCAAAGCGATGCGATGTAGTTATTGCAATTTGAGGGAAATTTGGAAAAATATTTTTTTCATTCCTGTACTGTATTTTCTTTCGACCGAAAAAAAACGAAAAAAAAACACCAGGGAAAAATGTCAGTATTGGTCTGGAAAACCAGGAAAAATCAGGGAATTTCATCAATAGGTTTTGATCGCCACCATGTTAAAGTATTATGATAAATCTTAATACGACTATTCCCTTCCGTCACTACAGTCATCGCTTCGGTTTCGGTTTCGCTTTCACATTTGCTTACTTTTAAATCTTATCGACAGATGGCGCCAGGAGTCCCACACAACACTCCGATCACGCGTTCTCGGTTTCAACATTTCGCCTGTAGGCGGCGCAACATACTGTGGCTGGCTGGTCACGTAATAGACTGAACGATACCACATGGGAACGTCGCCCAGGCCGCATGAATACAGAGTATCCGATACAGCCGATCTGCGAGCCGAACAAAAACAAAGAACAAACAAAATACCCAAAACAAACAAAAGTGGGGAAGTGATTTCGAGTGGGTAACATTTTCTGACTAGCGCTGTTAGCTTCCAACAAATCGGCCGTTTTATTCGCTCAAGCTCAGCCTTGCATTACCAAATTGCAAAACAATTTCTGGAAAATACACTAAAATGCCGATATAGCATTATCCTAACGAGGATTCCTAAATATTTAAGCAACAACCATAACCCTGTGAGTCACGCATTATGCGTGGTGATTTTTTTTTAATGATAATTGGGTCGGTCGGGGGATTCGAGCCGGGATTCGCTTGGTTTGGAGACGAGGACGCTAACCACTAGGCTGTTGCTACTCGCTTTGCTCGGGTGACCCCCTCACAAAGCTTGCAGCGCGAGTGTGACAGTTTTTGGCTCGCCTCGTTTAAGTCCTTTTTTTTTCTGGATGCCGTGACTGAGAGGGTTAACCTTCAGTACGTGGCATGCAGTACTGTATGGTGATTGCTTGTAGTTTTTGTTGTCATTAGTTACTTTTCATTGTACTTTTTGTATAATCTGTAATTCGGCACTTTCTGTACTCAAGCAAAGGTGCTGTGGTCCAAAAAAAATGTGGGCCGAGTTTTTGACATAAAACAATAACAAATAAATAAAGCACCGATAAAACCGATTACAAATGAAACAAACTTTCCTTTACAGGAGTGTTCAGTGGTTATTAGTTTAATGAAACTAAATTAGCAGCAAAATGTTGTAAACCCACGAAGAGCACAGTGAATCCGACACTGTTACATATCTACTTTTTTTTTTTTTTTTACTTACAATTTAATCGCTTATTAACAACCATAGCTAAGCTATGGCCCACCCTCCTAAAATGCTATGTCAGCAATCGTCGAATAACTTGTTTTTGTTTTTGTTTGTTTTTTAATTAACTTCTTTGAGCTTAAGTCAGCCGGAGCAATTTAATGTCGTGTGGTTGAAACGGCTCAATTTTGAACATTACCAGACTTTTTAAGAAAAAGGAAAATTTGGTGAAGGGAGGAGCCAACCCGGGGATTTGAACCGGGAAACCTCCGATCATCGTAGAGGCCGAAAGATTGTCCAGAATTTCCCAGAATAGTTTCATAACCGCTGAAGGAGATACGGAAGGAGCGTTAAGGCCCTAACTATGTTATTTCACGATTTCTGACCTTAGATCTTAATTTTTTTCGGCAAGAAATTGATTAAAAGCTTCATACATTCAAGGAAATTAAAGTTTCATCACCTTTTTTTTTTGCACCAAAATTAACTAAAACCTTCATACATAAAGTAAACTAAATTCCTGAACAAAGGCATTGCGTTAATGCTAGACTCAACCCAGATCACGATTACACATGAATGATCGCATAATCGTCGAATTTTCCGCGATGGAGTTTGGCCTAACACCCTCCCTGGACAGAAGTAAGATTCGAATTATGACTTTGTTAGGCCCACCCCCTTTCTTTTTATCGAATTATAATTTTAACAGCCCATGGGCGTTTAATAAACAATTTGCGGTCTTAACCGTTCGTTATTATCACAGACCACACCCACAAACGCTAGCTGCTTTTATGCAATAGGTAATACAAAGATATTGGCAACAAACTTTTTTCTTTTTTTAATGTTTTTAATATTTATATATTTAATTGTATTTAATTCATATCCCTAAGTCTTAAAGAGAAACTTGTGTCGGTTACATTAGATAGTAGGAACTGCATCTGGATTCAGACAATTTTTTAATTCTCAATTTTCCTGACATTTCCAGGTTTTTCAGGTGCACCCAATGGCAATTTCCAGGTGTTTACAAGATGTTTAGTTACGAAAACGGGCAGCTAATGTCTTTATTAATATTTAAAATAATCCAACATCCCAGAAAACAGCTATTTAGAGATTAGCCCAGACTGGACTAAACACATTTTCATCACCAATGTTGGCACTACCTTTGATTTGATTTCTTGAAGTTATATCTAAAATACTTGAACATATTAAAGCACAAATTAAAATATTTCCTGCTAGCCTAGGATTTTGTTTCTGATCTGCCAATTCAATGTCACTTACAGATCAAACACAAAGGCATTTTTTTTTTCAAATTTCCCTGTCTTTTTCCTGATTTTCAAAAAAATTCTTGTTTTCCCTGAAATTTTCCTGGGATTTTGACTCTATTTTCATTTTCCCAGAGATTCCCAGGTTCTTCAGGTTTTGTCTGAACCCTGTAATAGAAGTATTTTTACAGTTACGAACAAAAGAAAGAATACAATAAAACAACGTAATTTTAAAGCAACACAAGATCATAACTGTATAATTATACAGTATGTCCCAGAAGTCCCGTACCAGTCAAACAAATCCTTTACACTTGGATATGGGTTGCTGATAATAGTATACTCTTATGGGAAGTCACCTATGGCGAATCTGATGATGCCATCCAAAATTACTTTGGAGGTTGTATTCAAGGTCATCCAATTTGTACCTCCTAACCTACGCAAGAAAGGGGCATAAAGTAAATTAGAAAGTTGTGGGGGATCGTCCTATTTGTACAACGCAGGAAACAGAACAAAAATCCCATGCAAAACAAGGAAGAATTGGAGAAAGAAGTTGGGCAGTGCAGAGAAGCTATCTACGGGACAGCGGGAAATACAGACATAGCTGAACCATCAAAGGAAACGGTAGCAAAGATAGCGTTCTTGCCTGGTTTTGGTAATACTGTAAAATAAACGCCAAAGGAGGATTTATGGCAAAAGGGCCGGGTGGGCAAACCCTGAAAGGACCCGTTTTGTCACGAAAATTCAATGCCTTTTTTTTTTGGCTGTTTACCTCCCGCTCTTAAAACCTGCATATTCATCATTTTTACTCCGGAGCCCCACAGATGTAGCGCCAGAGGCGATCATTTAAATAATTTTGAGGTTTTCTTTTACTGGTAAGTTTCATTTAGGTAGAAAGCCATTCCCTCCCTTGCCCCCGACCCATTTAAACCCCCTCCTGATAAATGCATACGACTGATGCGCCGATTAGGCCGATGTCAAGACACATTAACTTAGCACACTCTGCGTGCGTGGGAAAACATGGCGTACAGTGACTGTGTAAGTGCACGGTTTGGGTAGTAAGAAACAGATATGTCAACATAATTCATCACTCCTCCCCTCTTATACTAACTTAACACCATGACTTCAAAAGTACGAGTCCCAAATTCAACTAATATGAACCATGGTTTAAATTCTGGCAAATTCACATAGGTAAATGCACGGAAACTCACGCATTTACTTTTCGGATACTCAAGCATGGAAAAGCCGACTAGTGATTAAACGGAAATGAAAAAAAAAAAAAAAAAAAAGGATTTTAAAAAACCTTTAAGGGCTTGCCCACGCGGTCCTTTTGCCTTATATTTGCCACTGGCGTTTATTTTACAGTATTACCAAAACCAGGCAAGAATTCTATCATTGTTTTGGTTGATGGTTCAGCTATTTCTGTATTTCTTGCTGCCCCATGGATGGCTTCTCTGCACTACCCAACTTCTTTCGCCAATATCTTCCTTGTTTAGCATGCGATTTTTGTTTTGCTTCCTGTGTTGTACAAGTAGCACGATCCCCCACAACTTTCTAATTTACTTTATGCCCCTATCTTGCGTAGGTTAGGAGATACAAATTGGATGACCTTGAATACGACCTCCAAGGTCATTTTAGATTTCATCATAGGATTCGCTATAGGTGACTTCCTACAAGAGTATGCTATTATCAGCAACCCATATCCAAGACTTAGGGATTTATTTGACTGGTCGGGACTTCTGGGACATACCATAGATTATATATGGGCCTGGTGGTCTGAAGACCAAGGCCCGAAGGGACCGTGGACCGAGGCTGAAGAGAATGTCGAGTTGTTGGCCTGGTACGGGACACAAGAAATAGCAGCTAGGTTCTTGTCAACAGGGGACAGGAAATAGACGGCAGGAAGCAGGAGTTACCGGTGAACGAAGATGTTTCTTTTGTAGCGGCGGTCCCCTTGGACGTCCCCAGCAGACAGAAGGGCTTGAGGGACCGTGGACCGAGGCGTGAGCAAATGACGAGTCGTGGGCCCAATAGAGGATCCAAGATACAACTGCCACGTTTTTTTTCCCCAATAGGAGACAAGCGACAGGAGGCAGGAGCCGCCGCTAAATGCAAAAAGTTACTCCATGTACCTGCGGCCCTCTTAGGTGTCCCTAGCAGACCGAGGGGTCTGGGGACCGAATGGAGAATCCAAGAAACAACAGCTAGGTTCTTGGCAACAAGCGACAGAAGACAAGTTGACGACAAATGTAAACGTTTCTTTATGTAGCTGCGGTCCCCTTGATTGTTTGTAGCAGATCCAAGGGTCTGGGGGACCGTGGACTGAGGCTCGAGGGGAACGTGGATCGAAGCTGAAGAAGAATCGAACTGTTGACACAATGGAGGCTCTGCTGAAAGAATGATGCAAGGGCCAACAGCCTGACAACAACTGAACGGCTGGAGTCCACAGAGTGTGAACGCTAGACAGCGGAGCAGCCGGCGTGTTGCAGCCATTGACTGTGAAGGACGACGGCCGGTGACAGGAAACCGAAAGGGTGAAGGCTTGAACAGGAGAGCGGCCCGGCGCGTGTTACGAACAGCGTAGCAGCGGTCGCTGCTTGTGCAGACTGTCTTCGGAAGACAGGGGACACGAGACTGGAATCATGTAGATGTAATCGTAAATGACAGCTCGGAAGGAGCTGGAAATAAGCCAAGGCGTTGTAAACCTGAGTGTGGGCGAAAAGAGGGATCCCAGGCCCGTACTAGTACCTGGGGTCAAGCCCCCGATCCCAGTCACCAGGGAAGGAAGAGAAGACGTACTGACGGTCGCAAGGAGTGTGATGATCGTGCCAGTTGCAGAAGAAGATAGGTGGGCAGTAGACCGTGGTCTACCTGAGGTCCTATATTCGTGCTGGTGCACCGTCGTAGCAGCAGGTGGACGCTTGGTCGCTTGGGTGCTTTTGCTATGAGGCTCGGGCGCCGATGCACGTACGTAGCAGTAAGTGGATGCTTGGTCGACTGGGCTCTGGATTGCAGCAAGAGACAAACTTTGTTCATTCGTGGGACCGGTGGACAGGTGAGACAGCAGCTGGTCACTCGGTCGCTGCAGGTCGCCCATGGTGTAGTACATGGGTGCATGAACACCCGGTTGCTGTACCTGAATGATTCGGTTTAGGAGACCGTGCCAATAGCCCAGGGATGGTCCTCTCCAGAGACTGGTCTACAGTACACCTAAACGAACGTAGCACTGTTGGCCGTCCGGTCGCTCGGTCGCCCGGGCTGTAGAGTACAGACATAGAAGCACCGGGACGATGTGATGAGATACACGAATGTCAATGTACATTCGATGTGTCAAGTGAATGTGCGGTCGCTCGGACGCTCGTGTCGTGGTGCAAGGCCACTGGTGTACATTCGTGGTAGCTGGTGGATACTCGGTCGCTCGGACGCTTGTGCAGTGGCACACGAGCGTGATGCACATTCATAGCAGCTGGTTGATGCTTGGTCGCTTGGTTGCTTGGTGCATGGGCTCGTGATGACCGGAACGCAGGGACACAGCAAGATGAAACTCTCGCCTATCCATGGACAGGGTACAGGAAAGACAGCATCCAACTGGCTAGCCAGCAGAACTGAAAATCAGAAGTTGGGCGCGTGGTCGCCCAGTCGCCGATCGCTTGGCACAGTACACAAAGCACACGAGTGCAGGAGTACCCGGTGCAGGGGTGCAGTAGAACCGAAAAATTCGGGTTCAGGGGGACTGGGCCAAGAGCCCGAGTGAAGGACCTCTTCGGGGACCGACTGGCAGTCGCCAAAAAGGTCTGTCCAATTGTAGAGATGTTTTCCATGGGAGAACTTGTAGAAGACGACCACACGCGGTGGTGCCCTAGGAAGAAAGATGAAGCCAGCTCGATTCAGGTACTTTATATAGAGGCATGCGCACAAGCGTGGAAAGGAGCGACGAGCACGGCAGGGAAGCCAGCTTTTCAGCGCTTGGTGATTGAGCCTTCAAAAGGAAGGATATGCTATATAAGGAAAAATTAGGTACGCATATTTTCGACGGCAACAAAAAAAAAAGCATTTGTTAAAAGATAATCTTGGCAGCTCCCCAGTCCGGGCCAGCTGTAAATTGTTTCTTTTTCCTGGGAAAAGATACATAACCTGTGATATTTTTGCATTCGTTCCTCGGTGGCCTTATTACATGTTCCCCAAGCCACAGTTTATGGATCAATATTATCGTGGTTCTCATGTTTAGATATTACCGTAAATCGCCTATGAACAGTCCAGGCAAAGATATGCCTCTCCCCCCCCCCCCCCCCCAAGATGCAATAAGGTCAGAAATAGTGAAATTACTTAAGTTACAGCCTTAGATAACGAGTTACACCTTCGGGTACAGTAACTAGGTTATTTAACGATTTCTGCCCTTAAAGCATTTTAGACCGTTAATTTTTCTAAGACAAATTGACTAAAAGCTTCATACATTCATGGAAATGAATGTCTCACCCCATTAAATCGTTGTTCTTCTGCACCAGAATTAACTAAAACTTCATACATAAAGCAAACTAAATTAACTAAATTCCTAAATGAATGAGAATAAAGCATTGTATTAACACAAGACCGAGCCCAGATCGCGTACGTGATTGATCGCATAAACGCCAATTGACTATGGAGTTAGGCCTGAACACCCTCCCTGGAAAGAACTAATAAGATTCGAATTATAACTTTGTTACACCCTTTTTATTAAAATAATTTTAACAGCCCACGGGCGTTTAAATGTCGAATTATGGTAATGGAATTGTAGAACAGTTATTAACCTGTATTTTGGATTACCCATGGTAGGCCAAATTACATGGGGCTGAGGGGGGGGGGGGGCGTGGGCGTGGGCGATTAGCTCTAAACACCCTTTTCGACACCTTGCTTTTACTTACTTGTACCAAGTAGTTCATAATGCAACAGAACACAATGAAATGCCGATCTAGCCCAAGTCCAAGTTCATCAATTTCCTCATGTGTAAACGTTGTAGAAACGCAGGCAAGGAAGCAATTCCAGCGATCTGTTTCATTTTGGCCAAACCAAAGCTCTTCTAAATTAGGGGTAGGACCGCCTAGAGAAACAGAAAAAATAAATCAAGTTAATTTTGTGATGCTCCTGTAAAATTTCGTGAACAGAAGCCAAGAAAACGTATACGTGATATAATCATAACATTTTCGGTTCCTCTAATCAGCACCGTATTATCATCAAGACAACAAACAACTAAAATAGTAAAAACATTCATTAGGCAGTAAAAGGGACTGAAGCGAGCGAGCTCCATCGTCACCTGAGCAGGAACTACTCTATGATAAACAAACCCGAATGGGGGGGGGGGGGGGATTCAACGAAGCACAGTAAGGGATATGGTCTCGAATGGAGTAGAACGAATTCTCTGCAAAAGAGAAAAAAAATGTAACTGCTTTTTCACGAGACCTGTTGCATCCCAGTATCATGAAAATTAATGAATATAGCTGACGGCTGTTAAAAATTGCACTACGGTTTAAAATTTGTGTATCATTACTTAATATACTGAAAAAAGTTTGTAATTTAAGCAAAGTTTATTAGCACGAACATTAATTACGCAAAATTGGATTTTATAACTGTGTTTTCAATTAAATCGGAGCGAGACAGCGAACGTGACATCGAGCTATGCACAGCTGTGACGTCACAGTTCATCAGTCACGTGAATTCCGTTACTCGCCCCATAGTGCACTGCGCGACTGCGCAAAGGCAAGCGGAGTTGTCGCCATCTTGTCATAGACGGAAATTTGATTCACGTACAGCAGAAGAACCATTGAATTCGGCCACTGATGGTCACGAAGGTTTTGTTACGAAACTGAGGTAATTTGGTTGAGTACTGAGCATTAATGATTAGCTACACCGAAACTCAAATCTTAAATTTTATGATACCGATTTTCAAAATTGCATCATACGGCTTTATTACTTCTAAACATAAACATTCAGGTAAATCAGGTAAACGTAAGTTAAAAATAAAAAAGTAACACTGATTTTAGTTAGGAGCTAATCCTAGTGTTTGAGCTTTTATTGTAGAACGTAGCAACTGGAGCATCGAACCAGCCGCGTAGCAACCACGGTTAACCTCCTTCGGTAAGCGCATGTACTGGGCGTCTGCTGAACTATGACGTCACGCAAACGAGACTTCTCTCCGAATATCAGCGGCGATCAAAAGGCGTCTACTAGAAACGAAACTTTATAAAATTATTACGCAAATACTGTAAGACATACACGAATCCCATACTTCGCATGGGTTTTTTAAGTTCACTAGCATGCGATACTGAAATTTTTATACGGAAGGGTTTAGTTGTTGTTTAACTTGATCATGGAAACTTCGTTGCCAACCTGTTTTTTCTTTTGCGGGTTCGCTCCAAGGGAAGGCGGAGAGGTGGCGGGTATGTGCAAGAATTTCCCCTTGGAACAGGTCAAGTATTGTGCTCCAATTAGGACAGCTCGTCCACATAAATAGAGATGCAAACCTATTTATGTTGCTTTTTGTATTTAAATGTTAGAATACCTGAGTGGGGAACTGAATCCTCGACCTTTGGTATCAACGATAGAGGATTCAGGTCCCCGCTCAGGTATTCTGACATTCTAGCCAGTTGAGGATGTGGCCATAGCGACTAAGGCGCTATGTAAGTGATCTGGGGGCGAACTGGGTAGCTGGTTCGAATCCGGGTCATGCCACTCCGACGAAATGTAAGTGCATAAAGGTGGCTTACTGAACTACGTTATTTCTTGTGTATGATTTTCGCTGTTGGCTTAATTTCCAATTTTCCTTAGTATTATTTCCAGCGATTTATGTCTATTTATTTAAAAGTCTAACTGGAAACGGAAATTTTCAACTTATTGAGACCAAAGGCTGAGGTCCAATTGCTCAGCCATACTGACGGCATTTTTTTTTTTTTGTTATTAAAAAGGGAAACTGTCATAGGCAGGTAGCATTTAACACGCAAACATTTATATACTAGGAAATACTTTCCCAATCGCCACTGGTGAGTTTGTCGCCGAGCCTTCACTCCACACCAAGTATAACGAAAGGAACACAAAGTATGTAGGCAAGTAATCACAGGACGAAAATCCAAATAGGTTCGGCTAGAGATAAATTACAAACAAAAACGTCAAGTAAACCATAAATATCCATTACCTGTTTTTTATAGCGTTTCCCTCCTTTTGAGCTTTTATTCCCCTAGAAGCTTGAAAGTTGGCTTCCCAGCCGGGCTTGTACTACTGCGCATGTGCAGGATTGGGCTGGCTACATATACTCGGCGTAGCCGTTCGATGGCATTATTTCTCCTCACTCAGAACCTAGACCATGGAGGGGAGGCCTGGGTGGGACTTAAGGTAATGTATATTTTCGGTTAGGCATAAAAAACTAAAATTAATCAGGTGTAGGGCCTGCAATTTTAGTCTTTTTATAGCCGACGAAAATATCCATTACCTATTTTTTTTAGAGCTGACTTTGTCACCTCGGACGAGGGCTAGGTTAGCTTTCCTCTCATGTACAAGCCGGCATCCCCGGGAACTAATCCCTGGCACAGACAGCTCTTAGTCCTAGACGAATTTCACTAAAAGCCGAATCGATTTGCGGGCTGAGGAGCAATCCGCTGTTTCGGAAAGGGTTACATCCTAAGTGAGGTCAGGCAGTGCGGTAAAATGTTATAATCTAGTAATGGTTAAAGAAGCAGAAGAAGGAACCGCATGCAGGGGTCTTAACACCGTGGGGTACAAGATAGGAAATCAGAAAAATATCGAAATCGCCTACCTTGTTGGGAAGATGGTGCGCCCATGTGTGAAACGGACAGGCAGATGGTGTGTGGTGTCGCAAATGGTACTGGCAGATGTGAGGAGTGGATAGCATGGTGAGGTTATTAGGATTGAATTAACTGATTTTCTTGAGGAAGAAGAGACGTTGGTCGTAGGAAGCCAGGTACTGCATAGAAAGGTTAAGGAATAGACTGATGGGAGGCGAGGATCGCGATTGTACCGTCCCCACATGGGAGGCGGATGAAACGGAATCCTCACCAAAAAAAGCCGTATGAATGAGCAAGAGACGGATGAGGATGATGTTTAGAAGAGGACACGAAAGCCTAATGCTATCCCTGAAGCCTTGCCCCGACACGGGGAGCATGGCATCATGTCCATTGAATGTGATGAGGTTCCAGTGATACCGTGGAAGACAGGGATAAAGCTGGCAGCGTTATCGTATTGCCACACTGAATATGATGAGATTTTCTGGAATTGGTTCGTGGCAAATGCCTCCTTCAACAGAAGAGGTGGAGGTTGATGTTGGTGGATCGTCATCCGAGGTGTGATAATCGCAGGCTGTGGATGAAGGCTGTCGAAGTGGCGACGGTAATAGCGAAGGAGCTTCTTGGTGAAGCGTGGCTACGGTTGGTGATGAGAATGTGTCGGCAGGACGAGGATGAAGCGGCGAGCGGATCGTGGCGGAAGACGGGGCAAGTCTAAGATGTCGAGTACAGGAACGGGCACAGTAGCAGGCCCTCCAAGGTGGAGAAGCAGGAATTGGCGAGACCCACGCATTACGTGTGCGGAGCAGAGCATAGTTTATGCGAAGGGAATGATAACGCTGGTTTATCAGCTTAAGTTCGTTGGAGTATGCCTCATTTGCAGCACGGAGGAGAGTGTTTTCTGATCGGAGGGCCTCTGCAGATGCCGCCGCCTCTTGTAAAGATGCAGTATTAGATTGAGCGGAGCGAAGAGTGTTGAGTTCCGTGACAAACCCACCCATCCAGGTACTCAAAAAGAAATTTGAGGTTGAAGTCCAAATGTTCTTGTTCCCTGGCCGAAAGATGCAGGCCCCTAGTGATTGCTGTTCAAAGAACTGATGCGGTCGGGAATGAAGCTGGTTTAGTAGGGGATGGCACATCTGCTGGAGAGAATGTTTGAAAACCCTTTGGAGGGGATGCACGAGCTGGGGAGGTTAAGGATGCCGAAGTAAGTGGTACCGTGAAGGACTGTAGAGACAGCTTTAGAGTCTTGGCGGATGTTGAGGACGGCGTCTTAGTGGGGACGAGACGTTGACGAGCGACTTTGGTTTTTTCCGACGATTTGATTCGCGACGTTCCTGCTACTACAGGAATTGCTTCGGTGTCGGGAAAGGTAGGCTGGTCGGACTCGGTGCATGCACTTGGGATTGTTTCAGGGCTCGTAATTCCTCTCGCTTCTTGGCTGCACGTAGCATCCGCTGTCATGATTGATGTTGCTTTCGTCGAATAATTGTCCATCGATTTGGCGAAATGGAGATGCAGATACGGCAGTTACGTTCCTGTCCTTACACTGTCTGTATCGCTAGCAGCATGAATGGGGATCAAAGCGGTACGTCGTGGAATTTTCATAAAAACCGAGACAATTACATGCCTTGGGTGAAGGCACATTTGCTTCCCTAGTTACCGTTGCTCCGGTGTCCGGTGTTGTTTTAATTGGTACAGGATCTTCAGATGAAGAAGAGTCGGACATGGTGAACAATGCACAGGAAACAAAACCCGTTAGGCGCGCAGCGATTTGAATCGCGAGGTGAGTGACTGTTGTGGTGCCTGGTGGTGGAATGTGGCATCGCCGCACAGTCAGCGGTTGTAGCGCTGTAGGTAGAATCGTAGTGTAGGTCGAAGAGGTACAGAGGTAGTATAGGAACAGTGGTGCTGTTGTGTCCCCTTCCCTCCCCCCCTTTTTTACGACTTGTACATGATCGTAAAATACAGGGGATTGGAACGTGTGGAGAGGCAACATGCCATGGGTTGGCAAAGAAGGGGATAAGGACATAGTCCTGTCGGATGCGTCCCCTGTCCGTACTTAGGTGTCCTGGGATGGAGTCGGAGTAAAAGGTAGGTCCCTACGAAAAGGGACGGAGGACTGAGTCTTCAGGATATTGATGTGTACTTCTCACGAAAGAGTTGTTGCGTCTGTGAATGGATGCTAGAGTCGAAGACGGTGACAGAGGAACGGAGTGGCTATAAAGATGAGTGTGAGGCCAAGTTCAATCCAAAGGAACTTGGCAATGTAGGGCCGGTTGCCCGGGGGAGTCAAGTCGGTCAGTAGTGGGTACCGAGCGGAGGTATCTAAGTGGATAGAAAACGGACGAGGAGGGTAGTGATGTAGATATGAAGCGTGGGACGGTTCAGACGTGTGTGGAAGGTAGCACACAGTGCAGTGCTTAGAAGGATGAAGACCAGGTCGCGGGCTGACAAGAGGCATGAGATAAAGTGGGAACGGGTCCCAAGCCGACTGCTTGTCGTATCAGGGCCTTCATTCGAACTGATTGTTGTGTTTGTTTCTCATTTGTTGTCGTCTTTTTTTTAAGCCAGAAATCAGGAACGAAGCCAACTGCGCGTCCGCAGGTAAAGCGAGAGATTACAAAATGTCAGCACCAGGTTCGTCCAAAGGATGCTGAAGGCAAGGAGGTGTGATGACGGACGTGCAGGAAACACTGCGGGAATGAACGTTGAGTGATAGTACAGGACGAGTTGAGGGAAGCCTTTCCTGGGTGTCCTGTTGATGTTGATGACAGAGCAACGATTCCAGGGACGGAGATTTTTTGGGAACGAAGAACAGGTGGAGACCTTGTGAGGGACAGAAAGTCCGGAGATTGATGTCCTGGGACTGTGTAATGAACATCGAAGTTTGGTGAGGACGGTGATTCATCATAAAACAAGTCAATGAAGACAGGCAAGGGAGAAGGAGCAGGACCGTGTTCTGACACATCATGAATGGGCCCTTGAAAAGGGCGCCGTGTAGGTGAAATGGCTGGGTCGCAAAAGAGTCGACGAAATGTCGGGAACGGAACGGGCAAACGAACGGAATACAGCGGATGGAAAGTGGGCGAGAGTCCATCTGAAGAGCTGAGAGGAACCGTAGCAGCTGGGGAAGGCAAGTATGGGAATGGAGGAGAATGCACACGTCCTTGTATTGCACGACCATTGGGTAGGACGGGCGGTCCTCTGGATGAGGGTGCCTGTGAAATGTAGGAAACGTGCTCCTTATCAGGCCGGCCCCTGCAAAAAGTGCCTCTAGCTGCCTCAGTTGGGAAGGAGGACAGCAGTGCTGGAAAGATAGCGGGTGGTGGATTAAGCGGTTGGCGGATCGTCGAGGATCACTGGACAGGAGAACATCTTGATAGGCGGTGTAACACTTGTGGAGGTGGCTGTACCCTTGTTCGAGGCGAGGACGGATCGGTCCTTCGTCTACCTGCTCCTAAAGTCGGAATAGAGGTGGCCGGGAGCGAAGCTTAAACCGGGAGATCCAAAAGGTCCTTGGCAGTAGACGGCATCCTAGTAGAAGCCATCCTATGATCGTATTCGAGTAGGATGCGTCCTATGGGATGATGAAGCCAGCTGGTACTGAGGACCGGCGGATCCGAAGAAGAGGATGGAGTGGGGAGAGCTCAAGGCGGTCACGTCGTCGTGAGCGCCCTAGGAGAAATGATGCCATCGGACAGCTGTGCCGAGTGTATATAGCCAGACTAATCCTGCGCATGCACAGTAGTACAAGCTCGGCTGGGAAGCCAACTTTCAAGCTTCTAGGGGAATTAATGCTCAAAAGGAGGGAAACGCTATAAAAAACAGGTAATGTAAATTTTGTCGGCTATAAGAAAAAAGGGGGGGGGGTTATATGATCGAAGTTTCACTTTGCTTGTTCAAATGTACACGGATAAAAATGGATGATTTTTAATTGAAATAAGCAAATGTACAATTGAGATAATTACAACTGTTTAAGTGCTGTTGTGCCTGAAAGAGCCTGAAGAATATGGCAGCGCCAATACCAACGTAGCCTTAAGTGAACACTAAACTTGAGCTCTATCTGCTAAGTAGTTTGAAAGAAATCACCTGCAAAATATGTAGGCTAAGTATTGGCAGGGCTTTACTGCAGTATCGGCCGGATCTTGGATGAAAATTAGCAAACGCGACTGGGTTAAACAATATGGCCCCGTAAGTGCCGCTGATGCGATTGGTTTTTCTTGCTGCCGCTTTCTGTCAACAGAGGAGGACATCTTCAGTACAAAGGAATGCTGCCACTCTTCCTGGAAATACCTTCCGAATAAACGAACATGCGACGCAACTGCTGTGCTATAGGCAGTCGAGACATTCAATAGCTTTGTGGCAAAAGGGTATATGGAAATGTAGTTATTTGTACGTGTAAGCTATTTTCCGGGTGATTACTGGGATTAAGTTAGTGAATTACTAAGCTTTTTGTCAGTTGCCGATATTTGGCAGCAGATGGCGGGACTCGCCGTATAAAACTTCACCGATGTCATTTGCTTGGCCATTTCCCGAACAGATCGCGAAGAAATGAAATTGGCCACTCGTGGCGCCCTAATATTGTGGTAGGTCTGGCCAGATAGTTTGCTGTACATGGTAGTGGCGAAGCAATTTCCTGGAAAATGCCTAACTGTTTGTTACTGGCTCAGTGATGTGCATGTTAATAAATAAGTTTCCTTTCTGAACAACTTCACCGTTTACATACAATATTAAACTTATGATTTCATGTTTTTTCCCCAGAATATTTAACTCATCAGTGTCCTAAAATTACATTTTTAAGTAAATTAGTGCCTCATGCGAGAATGGAGTGTCAGACTGGACTCTCCATCAATGAATTACCAAAACTTTTCCAAGTTCTGTCTTTTAACTTCGTATTCCTACTGTCTTTCTGAATGAATTAACTACGGGTTGTTCCTCACACCCCCAACATCAAACGAATGTACGGTAGTCTGCGCACCTAATCACAAACTCATCACCTTTTTTTTTTTTTTACCTACGCTAAACGTAGCCATGCCATCCCGTAGAAAGGGTTTTCTCCCATCCCCCAAACGCCCACGCGCTCGCGCTAATTAGGTTTGATGAAATCTCGGCGCGTGCCCAGATGAATAATTAATCCTTCTATTATCTTAATACCGCCATTAATTAGAACCCCGATCACGTGACGCGGCGTTCAGAGAGAACCACCCATGGTAGGCGAGAGGCCCCAAAAGGGTGCTGAACCCATGAAAAGTACACGCAGAGTTACCGCAAATACATTCAGGAATGAAATGAATCCTACAAGCTGCAGTTCGAATTAACCTAGCTTATATTCGGATAATAATTATTCACCTAACTCCGTGGAATTAGGTATCGCATCTGTTAAGATGTTGGGTGAATTTGTGGTTCCAATAAGCCAGAAAGGTTAACGGTCAGCCGTTATGAAGGCATTATAATAACAACAATAACAATGTGTGGTTTGAACACCAGTTAGGGTGCAACAGGGTTCAGACCATTTTTTAATTCTTAATTTCCCTGACATTTCCAGGTTTTCCAGGTGCATCCAATGACAATTTCCAGGTGTTGAACGAAAATAATCCCAACATCCCTGTAGAGTCCAGATGGGAATTAACGCATTTTCATCACAGATATTGGCACTAAGATTTGGTTTATTGAAGTTACATCGAAAATACTTGAATGTATTAAAGCACAAATTAAATTATCTGCTACTAGCCTACGATTTTGTTTCGATCTACTAATTCAATGGAACTTACAGATTTCAAACAAAGGCATTTATTTAAATTTCCTTGTCTTTTCCCTAATTTAAAAAACAAATCTATTTTTCCCTGAAACTTTGGCTTTTCGTTTTCCCTGAAATTTTCAGGTTCTCCAGGTTTTCCAGTGTTTGTCTGAACCCTGGTGTAAAAGAAGGAAACGGCAGGGCTGAAAGCCACTTACACCGATTCTAACAATTTAAAACATGTATCAAATAAAACAAAACTCTGGGTCTTTTTAGGAAACGTTTCAGACCAGCCGCCCCCCCCCCCCCCCCAGACGATGATGGAAAGCAACCACGGTAGTCACCGAAACCACATCCGCAGGAAGAGAGTTCCATGGTGTGACAACCATAACTGCAAAAAAAAAAAAAAAAAAAAAAAAAAGGATCTATCGGACCTCTAACATGGCCGGTGGTTTCACAAGTTTTTACCTATGCTATGCCCTCGAGTGTGTTTCATCGCTGTGCATCGTTGATAACTCGAATAAAGGGATATCTATACGTAGAAGAACTATGTTACCATGCAGTCATAATTCAAAACCATTTCGAACAAACTTCGCCCGAAGTTTCGGCAACACAAACAAATAAAACATTTGTATTTCTTCCCAGCAAGACTTTCTTTCCCACCTCCTTTATTATTATTATTTTTTTTTTTTTTTTTTTTTTGCGTAATTCGTTTAGTAGGAAGTTAAACAGAAAGAAACACTTGGCGGGCAGAAGATAGTTGGGACCAAGCCTTCTTTTCTTTTTCTCTCTTCTTATACAGCCAGATTAGATTAGCAGCAGTATAGCATCCTTATAACTACAAGTACGGGTTGGATGGCTAGGTTTGGTGCATCAGTTGCAGCTTGGCGTATAGGTCGTCGCAGGTTCGAATCCCGAGGGGGTAAGAATTAAGTCCCCAAGGAAGAATGAGTTATGCTAAGTCGTCTATTAAACGCCCATGGGCTGCTAAAAATAAATTCGATAAAAAAAAGGGGGGTTGGGCCGTAAGCAAGTTATAATTCGAATCTTACTCACATCCACGGAGGGTGTTTAGGCCTAACTCCAACGCGGAAAATTCGGTGTTTATGCCATCATTCACGTAGTACGTGATTTGAGTTCAGTCTCGCATTAACGGGTTGCCTTTATGCGCATTTGTTCAGGAATTTAGTCTCTTAGTTTACTAGTTTATCTACTCTGCTTTATGTATGAAACTTTTAGTTAATTTCGGTGCAGAAAAACAACGGTTAAGGGGGTGAAACGTTGATTTCCTTAAATGTATGAAGCTTTTAATCAATTTCTAGCGGACAAATTATGATCAAAATGGTTTTGTTTAAGGTCAGAAATCGTGAAATTTTAAGATTTCTGAGCTTAAAGCATTTCACGGGGGAGGGGGGCGTAGCTTTACCAGGATTGTTAATAGGCGACTTGCGGTATTTGTGAGGGTGTCACCAATGACGTGGTTCGGATTTTTTTAACTGACTTACGAAAGCAACAAAAATTAATTTTTCTGAACTCACAGATCGCCACACACACACACGCACAAAAAATTTTTTCCTGATTCGTCCAATGTTGAAAATAAAGAACAGGATGGTTCTTTTCAGGATGGTTCGTTTCAAGATGGTTGACGCATTTCCGATTTGAATATCGCGATTTAACGAAAGGAAGGGAAGTACAGTAAGAAAACACGTAATTTTTTCCCCGCACATACTGGTTTCGCTACAATTCTCGGATGCAACGACGGGAGTTGTTTACTTGTAGCGAGTTCAATTACCCGTCCAGAGAAGTCTGACATTTAAATAAAAAATAAAAAAAAGGCAGGGAAATACCATCTGAAGAAACTGTGCACTCAAAATAGTATACACCACTGTGTACCATTTCAGCATCCACACGAATTGTCTATATATCCTGGCAATATTTTTTATTCACAAAGTACACAGTTCGTGTGCAGGCTTACATCTTTTTAAACTTTTTATTAAGACGTGAACCTGTCGACTTGATAACATGTTCTTATTGTACACGAATTTATTTTACAGAAATTTGACGTGCTTCACGGATTGAAACTTAACAAAATATATAATATTAAACAAAAGACGTTCAGTTTGCGAGCATCACTTCAATGAGAAATAGAAGACCAACCCCTTAAAAAACTCGCAGTTTTGTGTGCGCATTCAATCTGTGATGTTCTACAACCTGAACACCTATCTCATAAATCTTTGTCATCTCCCCTTCTCCCCCTGATGTCACCACCCCAAACGGGGGACGAACTATGACGTATAATTATAGACTTGCGCCATCGTAATTGCGTCTTACGCTGAATATTTATGTATTGATTGCCATAAAGCTTGTATGAGCGAAAACTAATAACGGCTAATATTCTTTTAGCAAAATTAAATGCGAACACATTTAAGCCTTTGAAACAGCCCACCCACGTACACTTCGAAGAGCAGAAATGCATTTTACGACGGGACGGAGGGGTTGAATTGAGGAGCAAGTTCGTTCAAAAGCATCAAATACGGACGATTCAGAATTAGGCATTCTTAAACTAAAAAATATTTTGAAATTTATCTAATTCTGAATAAATATACAGACATAAATCGCCGGAAATAATATAAAGGAAATAACGTAAATCTGAATCACGGGTGGCAATCAGTTGATCATCACAATGAATTCGCTTTCGTGCTCTTGTATTTATGCCACGTGCCATGGCTGTTGCTGTGACGTGCATATCACGTGACCGGGCTAGTCCAATCAGACGGCCCAACAGCCATTGTTCTCGTTCGTCATTGGCTAACTCATGGTGACGTCACGGCAAACAGCCATTGCGCATGGTTTACGCAATTCTTAATTTTTTTGATCTGAAAATCGTCGCATTTTATATTCATTATAAATACCGTTAATAACCAGTTGGAGAATAACAAAAACCAGAGAAATACGCCAAATTCTGGAAACAAAATCTCTGATGACATCGGCACTGACGCAACTATAACAAGAAAATTTAAAGGAACATCGGTTCCTCCCGGTTGGCTTTCCTGCACAGCTCAGTTTTACAACTTTACTTCACGCGCGGGTAAATGTGCGCAGGCTTTTATTTTCTATTTTTCCCCTCGTGAGAAAACGGTTCGGCTATATACACTTTAGCCTGTGTAAATGTTGCAAGAGATATTTTTCGCAGGGTGCTCGAATATAGTGAGAAGGTATCTCCTTTTAAGAATATCTTTTTCCCTTTTTCTTAACGCAGTCTACGATTCATAAGCCATAGTTCACCACTCAATTCCATGAGTGAATATGTCCTTTAAAGGGCAATTACATCCAATTTGACATGCACGTTTGACTTTTGGATCACTTACACAATAACTAAACACAAGAATCGCGGTAAGAATACGTTACTTAGGTCCGATATAACAATTTAATTACTGCATCACCAAAACACGACACGGAGATCGCCATTGTTTTGCTGGAACGCGCAGAAATTAATGCCGACAGACGGATCTCTTCGATTTCGACTCGCAGCCGATTGAGATAGCTGTATTGACTGTGAGGAGCTCAAGCGTCTGACAGCCTTAGCTGGCCACTACACTGCCGGCCAGCTTAGGCCGTCAGACGCTCGAGCTCCTCACAGTCAATACAGCTATCTCAATCGGCTGCAAGTCAAAATCGAAGAGATCCATCTGTCGGCATTAATTTCTGAGCGTTCCAGCAAAACAATGGTGACCTCCGTGCCGTATTTTGGTGATGCAGTAATTAAAGTGTTATATCGGACGTAAAGTAACGTATTCTTACCACGATTCTTGTGTTTAGTTATTGTGTAAGTGATCCAAAAGTTAAACATGCGTGTCAAATTGGATGTAATTGCCCTTTAAATAGCATAAAATCTTGTATACAGTGGATCTGGCTTATTGTGTTCGTGATTACGAGTATTCAACAAGATAAAATAAAATATCTCCGTGAGGCAGGCCCAATTAACCGGAGATAATGTCAATCTTGCAAAAATTGGTTAAGTCCATGTCAATTGCAGGGAGCGAGGTCACGAGTGCGCTAGCACGATTGAATTCCTCGCTACCCGCACGAGGCGAGGCAGTTGCCCTGTTCGAGCAAGGCTGAATTATCCCAGTTAACTGGGTATCCCTCAAAAGTTATGTATTTTAGTGCAAAAGATTTAGTCGATTTGTCAAGCTAACAAATCGACTAAAGTTTCGTTTATATTTTATATCATATATAATTGTTAGAGACTGTTGTGTTCGTGTTGGTAATTAATCTGAAATTAAGAATTTTTACGTAACGAGTATCGTAACTTCCTGTCAACGAATGGAAGAGCTGAAAGGCGTATGTTTTTCTGTTCCCGTTTGGAGAATTTCGGTCATAATTTTGGGACAAAAATGGATCTAATTTTCCTAAGTGTTTAAATCAGGTTAATTTTAAGGGTGAAAACGCGCTACTATAGTGATGGCTTTAAATTTGGAAGTGTCAGTAGTGTAGTTTTCGTACCGTCAGGAAAAAAATTTGTCTGTTAATGTGTAGTGGGCCGGGTTAGGCCATAGATTAGAAAGTTAACTAGATGTACCGTCTCACTTCTTCCCGTCCTACGCGGACTTCTAGTGGTAGTAGCGGCTACTAATACCTCTGACAATGTTTTGCCATCGTTCTGCTTCGAAGGCAAAGCATTGTCAGAGGTATTAGTAGCCGCAACTACCGCTAGAGGTAGGCGTAGGACGGGAAGAAGTGAGACGGTATATCTAGATAACTTACTAATCTATGGTTAGGCCTAGCTTGCGGGATCAACGTTACGCGACGGTTTATTTTTAATGCGTATAGGAACGAAACATGTCGTTAGCCGCGAATGTGCCTATTTATTTTTGCGTTGGGGCGTAACGGGTTGAATTTTGCGACGTAGTTATTAAAATTCGGTCGTTGTAACGTCACGTGGAGGAGAAGGGGTTGGGTAGACCAGTTATAAAACTCTTGGTTATCAAAATTAACAAACGGTGACGTGAGTGGATTTTTCAAACCAACCAGATAAAACGGCCAGTGTTTTAGTGTGACACTGTGTTAGCGTGACGTCACCGCGGTGCACTGAGTACAATGGTCGATATCGCATTTCCGCTGATGGATACTCTAAACCTTACTCCAAATACTATCATTCCCAGGTACCATGCTCTGGACGTCAAACGATTCTTTTTTTGTTTGTATTGCTAATCCAGTACAGTCACGCGTCTGGCGACTCGACTTAATAAAAACATTTTTCCAACATAACAACAGGCCAACAATCTGACCTTCGTCAACATGAAGCTTCATAATATGGTTGAGGGCCAAATTTACGAGTTTAATAACCTTTAACACCTCATGTTTACGAGGGTTTGCAGGTTCGTATGCACGCACTTACCGTTCTTCTGAGGCTGTCTTACTTTTGTTTGCATTATCTGAGTTCCTAACGTTCCAGCAATATTGGAGGCATAAAACGGATTTTTATGGAGCAGCCCAAATTAAAATCCAGTTTGTTTAATACCACAAATAATATAATATACTCTATTGTAAAATTTATAGTGCTGAAGACCCTACAACGAGAACATGTGCTAACTATGTCACACAGCGTTTATGCGCACTAATTAAACGGGTACAAAGCTTAGGGCGTGAGCGTACGTTTTTGCCCAAACGGTTTTACGTGTCGTAAACAAAAAAAAATGCCATTGCACGTGGTCGTAAAGGTTTACGATTGTACGCAAATTGAGGGTTATTAGACTTACTGAGCCAAGCGTCCGAATCAATGGAAAATGAACCCTTTATGTACCTTAATTTATTTAGTTATACCGCCAATTAGTGCATGGAAAAAAACCAGTGCTTTTACATTTTCGAATTATTGAGTTGTACCGGATGCCGGCAATTCGTGTATGAAAAAAAGCAGTGCATTGAAAATTTTTTGTTAAAGTAAAGTGCGTAATCGCAACGGTTCTAAATCAGTAAAAAACAAATTTTTAAGGGAGAAACGTATGATGGGATAAAGACGTTTAAATTCGCCCTTAGCGGACAGCAATAAAACAAAAAATCATCAAAATATTTATACTACAAGAACAAATTAAATTGAAATATCACAAACTGGGTTATGCATTTTAGGCATATTGTTATTGCTTGACAGCTATACCTGTGTTTTGTGTTTGGGTATTTGCACTGTTTGATACGTTTATTTAACCTGAAGTCAAGCAGTACTTCCGGGCACCTTAGTTAAAGTTAAAAGGACATCCCTTTTCTCACTATATTCGAGCATCCTGCGCGAAATATCTTTTGAAACATTACATAGGTTACAGTGAATGTAGCAAAACTGTTTCTCACGATTGAGAAACAACAATAACACGCGTCTGCTATAATGTTGCAAAACGGAGCCATACAGGAAAGCCAACCGGGAGAAATGTAACTTTAAGTAAAATTCAGTAGCTATATTTTGGCAATTATTTGTCAGATGCAATGCATTTTATTCCCACATTTTGCAATGCACCTTTCCCACTTACGAAATGTGGGACGGAATGTGGGAGTGAAATGTGTAACGTCTGAGGACAGTTTTGCTTTATTACGATACCGAAATACAGAATAGGAGTTTTCTTAGTAGACTTTGCTTAGGGCTACATGGGTCTGGGTGTTGCCGACATCAATTTCTGAAGACGGGAACATGAATTCGAAATAAATCTTCGTGCTAATAATTCCTGACCAGCGCAACTAACGGCAATGGCAGAAGCTACGGCGTTGGGGGGGGGGGGGGGCAGATGGGCGAACGGATAGCACGACCACCTTCTGCCTGGGAGGTCCAGGCTCGATCCTGGCCTCATCCAATCCCCTGGAAGAGAAGGGCCCTGTGGTGCCTCGTGCTCATGTCGATTGTGGCATGTCAAGGATCCTGGGGTTTTCCGCTTGATTTCTCCGGTTAAATTGTCCCTCTCGCCGTCTACTCATAATCATCCTCATCTTCATCTGGAGGTGACGACTGGCTATACGGCCGCCATTAGGTGACGGAGGGCGGCCTGCACCCTATTTCAAAAGAGAGAGCCGCTATCAGTCATTCAGTCAGTTTATTTGGCTTTCAGTTTCGATTATGAAATAACTTTCGATTACGAGACGAGGATGAACGGTACGACAAGACAAATCTACGTTGAAAGTACCAACACATCACCACAGCACGTCGAACATGAACACAACGTTACACGTTACTTCACTTTTATCTGGCTAGATCAGCGATTTAGCAGCATCCGCCATCTTGCGAGCTTGTTCGATTCGCGTGCAACGAAATGACGTCATACTCTCCTTCGGCTATTATGCGACGGCAGCTTCCTACTTACATTTCCCACCGTTCTACTATAAGTGAAAAATAGCTTACTGGTTATCGATTTGAAAAAAGAAAAAAAAAACTGTGCAAAGGGCCGCCTAGCTGATAAAGGTTCAGCCATTTAAAGGAGATAAAAAAACGGACTAAAACATTCACCAATTTCAACGTCGCTGACTAATACTTAAAGGAATAAAGTTACAAGAAAAACTACAACATTGTTATTGCTGCTTTCGTTTTAAAAACTAGTATAGCTTTAAAAAAGCCACGCAAATCTGTCCAAATTTGAAACCAAAACAGGGTTCCCCACAAAAATAATGAAATCAATTTCCCTGCGTTTTCAAGGTTTTCCAGAATAGATGAGGTCGTTTTCCAGGCTTTTTACCGTAATTTTAGGAAGGAATTTTTTTCACACATATTACCAGTTTTGTGTTAACAAAAAAAAAGGCTGAAGCTTTTAGATGGAAAATACAGTATTTAAAATCTTTTTTTTTTCCTGAGTTTTCCAGGTTTTTTGTAAAAAAAATCAGATAATTCCGTGAGTTCTCCCCGAGTTTCAAAAGTAATTTAAATTCCCTGCTGAGTTTTCCAGGTTGGTGGATACCCTGCAAAACAAAGAGGGGGAGAGGGGGGGGGGAGGAAGTCGGTTAAACAACTAAACTCGAGATGCCTATGACTGAACTTATCAAAGTAACTCGCCATCAGCGAATTACACTAACACCTTATTAGCATTCCATTACTTGCATATTTAAGGGCATTCCCAGTGACGGCCAATGTCAAAATTCTGGTCATTTCCGCCCTCTATTCATGACACGTGCCATAAATAGTCATGTCATACATGATCAATGGTCACGAAAGGCTCATTTGTCTTCACTTGTCATAACACAAGGGGCCCTAACTCCAAAATGGCTAACTGGCCACTAAGTAGTTCTTCAATACCATTAGTACCAAGTGAGCGGCCAATTCGACGGGATCTGGTTTTCTAAGCTTGCACTCGAAATAGAAATGTTTGTCAAGTATCGAATGCAAGTCCGTTACTGGAACATCTTATGTATCCTGGTAGCTTAGGCGAAAAAAAATCCTAAGAGAGTACAAAATAAGAAATTTCCCAAAAAAGTAGGAAACTAAGAAAGTTTCTTTATAAAAAGTAGGAAACTGGAATTTTTTAAGCAATAGGAAACGCCTAATATTCCCCAAAAAGTAGGAAAATAAGGAAATTTTACAAAAACGTAGAAAATGAGGAATTTTTCCGTAAAAGTAATAAATAAGTAATTTTTTTAAAGTAGAAAATTCGAAATTTTCATTTTTCCCAACAATTAGAAAAAAGAAGAAATCTTTCCAAAATAAGTAGATAATTTGTCATTTTCCTCAAAAAGTAGGAAAATAAGGATTTTCCCCAACAATTAGAAACAATTTTCCTCAAAAAGGTAGGAGGTAAGGAATTTTCCAAAATAGTAGGAAATAATAATTTTGTCCCCAAAAAAGGGAAAACAAAATTTTCCAAGAAAAGAGAAATTAAGGAAAAAGGAACTTGTACGACCTTTCTTATTACACCTGAACCCTTGGGAATCGGTTAGAACGGCTGTAAGAGACTTTTAAAAAAACAGTTACAGGATTAGATCTTCTTTTCCTTTGTAGACCGGCGGCGTGTTGCTCATCAGTAACACTTTAGGAAAATGACGCAAAAATGTCACATAAGTCATTGAACATTGAATACGACCAACGACTACGTCAAATTTACGTCATATGTGTAATTCGTTAGCGTCGAGCAACTAGCCCGTATGGTCTTGTGTCAATAATTAATGTTATTCTTGTGTGAGGTGTTCGGAATGGTCGTGAAGGAGTTAAACGAACGGCAAAATGAAACTGTTACTCCAACGGACTTTCCGGTATTAATACAACGGTACAGTTCGCATGCAACATCAACCATCAGATATGACAAATAAGAGCGATATACGACGGTTACTTCCGTCAGCTTCTTGCCGTTTTGTATAGGCCTAACACTTCTACATCCGTATCACGGTAGCTACGCTTGTCACTTTTCCTGATTGAAATTACAGAAACTAAAAAAACAAAAAAAAAAAGACCCTTCATTGGAGCTCTCTTAATTTCTGTTGGTCAGCTAACCCTGAACAATTACAAAAATAAATATTCACTGGCGCGTGGCCCTGTCCATCCAATCACTACGCCTGCTACCCGCTCCATGGTGTTTTAATTCTGCTAATTGCAAAGTTATCTCACTACTTTCCCGCTGTGAGGCGTTGTGCACGTGATTACGCATTTCACGGTCACGCGGGGGCGTATACCGTTGCTTCGGCCTACTACAAACGAAACCGAACATTTCATACGCTTCAAAAATCGATATTTATAGTTATAAAAAAAAATATTTTCGAGCAACGGTAGTAAATGGAAGCGTCATGGCGCAGCTGATGACGTAATACTTTAGCGCCCAGCCAATGGCGGTGGATGATGGCAGCTCCGCCCTGACGCCTGGCGGCGACACGTGGTTATTAAAAGAGAAAGCAAAAAGCGCTCCTGTCCGGGAAAACAAAGGGTTTGCCGTTCCGTTTATTAAGGGCGCCAATTTTCCAGGTTTCTTCACTTCAATTGCTGCGCAGCGGGTTCTCTAGATGCTAACGACTAATTTCTTCTATCGCACACACACACACAAAAAAAAAAGAACAAAAAAAAATCCGCAAGCATTCGTTAACGCAAAGAAA
This sequence comes from Lithobius niger, assembly GCA_023313725.1. NCBI lineage: Eukaryota > Metazoa > Arthropoda > Chilopoda > Lithobiomorpha > Lithobiidae > Lithobius > Lithobius niger. The sequence continues at coordinate 6,333 of JAHWFP010002508.1, read as the reverse complement.
AACGCGTTGAAGCTAATTTCGGAAGTATGAATGCTATTATGCAAGTTCATGCGTAAAACATAATGTACACAAATTGTGTTTTGACGAGTTTTTCATTTTTTAAAGTTAGTCAGAATTATATGGCTGGCTTTTGTATCTAAATTTGATTCACGTCATTAATCAACCGATCGTAGCAAGTGATCTGCATCTACCCAGATCAATACACAGCAAAACTAAATCCTGAAAACAAAAGTTACAAAAAAGAAACGTCGTGGGTTGCATTAAGTCTGTTAACACAGCTAAAATCGTGCGCGTCAAACAAGGAAAATGTTGGCATGAATTCACCAGGTCTTGCTTTGAAGAGAAGTCGTTTCATCCCCGAACCGCGTAACCAAAACTTCACGTAAATAAACCATCTTGAAAAGCTTAATTCACGTAATTTGACGCTGTCAAGGGTCAATAGGCGCCCATTTTTGAGAAACCAGTAAAATTACAATACTTTACCTCGGCGGAAAACGAGACCCAGTCTTTTATCCAGTTAATATCGCTATTTTCTATTCCAACATATTTACGCAAAAGTTGGCTTCTCGGAAGCACACTGGTGAACGTAAGGAAGCCACAACGGAGCAGGGAGCTTTACGCGGGGCAACTTTCAGAGTTCAAGCCGGGGAAATTGTCAGATTCTTTTTTAACGACAGAACAATTATTCTGAGATGAAGAGAATTTAAGCTCTATCGAATTATAAAATTGATTCATACGCCTATGCCTGATTACAGAAATTTAAAATGAAATCTGCACTTTAGCCAGGTTGCCTTAGAAGTAATTCACTGAAAGGCGTATGTATATAGTGGCCATTTGCGTACCACGTAAAAGAATGAACGATGTCTAAACCTGGTTGAAACACCAGCTGAAACATCAGCAAACATTGAAACATCAATTAAGTTAGCATCAGCAAACAAGCATGGGTTCGAGTCCTAGCCAGGGCAAGTGTTGTTTTTTTTTAAATCTGCCTCGGAATTAATCTGCACTGTAATTAGTAGTACGAGTTTATTTTTTCTGTTTAAAACTGATTTTTTTTTTTAATCCTGAAATTGTCACTGACAATTTTCACTTGTTTAATAAACAAACATTACAATTGCCACTGTTTCCTAACTCTTGACCCTACTTTACATTCCTAAACGCAAAATGAATGAACAAAAGTTTCAAAACAACGCCTCCATAAATCCAATTTCTACCTTAGTAGAAAATTTAACAACAACTTTCCTATTACGATTAAAGAAACTACTAATCTGTGTTGTACATTTTGGTGTTTTTCAGAAGTTTGTTTTGTTTGGTGTTTTATAGTTAAATGTTACACTAAAACATGTTCGTATTGCTTTCCTGGAGTTTTTCTTTTCCATAATTGATTTTGTAAGTTTTTTCTCTTCAATTTCATTAACATTTTGCATTTTTGTAGCTTTTTGCTAGTATGTATTTTTTGCTACTGTAATTGTTTTTGCTATACTTGTTTAGCTATACTGTTGCTACCCTCACAACAAACGTGAGCACCAGCTCTTGTGGGGCGAGTGTAAGCCTCCTTCAATTGGTTATGTAATTTTAGGTGAATAAACATACTTATAATATCTGTTGCACAGACGACTTTACGTCATTAAAACACGTTTTTGCAACTACGTAGTTTTGTCTACTTTTCCCGCCAATGGACGGCCTGACCCTGTCTGCCAAACTCTTTTAATGATTTATAAATAAATAAATATAAATAAAAGTTTGTTTCAAATTATCAAAGGTCTGGAATAGACCATAAGAGCCACTGACATTCAGCCGAATTTGAAATGAAAAGCGTTAAAATAAGGCCGGGTTTACGCAACCACTCGCTTTTGCATTCTCGCAGCTAGAAGCTAGAAATCACCTCAAATTCCAAGATGGCGGCGGTTTTATGTCTGCCGCCTCGCAACGAAAACAACAAATAACGTGAGTTCAGAAGCGTTTGGGAAAATTGTTTCGTCATGAGGAATTCTTTATATTATTGGTACGGATTATAAGACTGCAAGTATTTACTCAAACGATATCGGATTAGCGTTGTTGCCATGGCAATGTCACCTTTACCATCGCGATTGAGTTCTAGCTGCGAGAATGCAAAGGCGAGTCGCTGCATAAACGCCCCCTAAGAGTAAAAAGATACAATGTGAACCAAAAGTTCAATGATGGGAAAAGGGGCAAGGGAGGAAAGAAAGGGTCCAACTGCCTTACCACCAAGGTTAGACCTGCCTGGGACCATAAAGTTCCCGATAGCATCACTTATCGCGTTGGGTGGAAAGAGTCGTAAGGAAAAAGAAAGGAACACGCACGTTAAAAAATAAAAATATAAACTTGAAGTAAAGAGTGAATACAAGGATAAAGTATAGATATCAATCTGAACTACCCAAATGAACGCAAACGAAGTAATTAAAATGATGATTACAATGTGAAATTAAAACATTGGCTACAAACACCCGAGTCAATGACTAAAGTTTAAATACAAGACAAAATCCTTAAAGGATAAAATATAAACACATCATCTGAACCTACAGCAGCTGTCAATACTGAACACAAGCCAATAATGCAGGGCCAGTACTTGCACTGCCCCAAATGTAAAATCTGGGCAAGAAAAATCTACATGTAAAATTTCTGCAAGTAGCGTTTAAAAGTGTTTGAACTTGAGGCACGTATGTATACCACCTTATCACACAGACTGTTCCATGGTTTAACTACACGATTTGCACCGAAAAATTTGAGACAGTCGCTCTTAGCCATTTACTTTTGAGAGTGGGCGCGGGTTCTGTCATCATAGCGCAATTAAAATGCAAATGCTGCAAATGCTGCAAATGTAATGCTGTGGTAGGTTGGTAAATGAATTGATGCTTTCTCCTAACCCCCAAACCAGCAAAAGGCACGTTCCACGGTTAATATCTGTACAATTTCAGCTTTATTCACTGCGTGGATGAATTTATTTTCGTGAAACAAGAAACGGCGTTAGCCGGTAGCCAGTATTTACGCAAATATTCACGGTACCTCCCCTCCAACTTCGCTCACATCATCGACAAACGATGCCATATTTTTTGCCAAATCCGACACTTCGCAACTGCTGCTTAACAAGCGAATCTGCAGGGAAGATTGCGAGCCATATGCCACACAATAAACAGAAAAAGACTGTCAATAAAAAACAGAAACCGAACAACGAACCAAAGAAAAAAAACAAGAAAAAAAAGGAAGGCGTAACGGTCATCACGTTATTAAAAGCGAACTGCCGCTTACCCCTACTTTTTTTTTTTCTATTATCACAAAAGTTGAGAATTATTATTATTGGCATTTCACCCCTCAAAGCAATTATATGGGTGGTGCATCCATTTGCCTCCGCCCCCCCAACCAAATGGGTTTTGAAGATACGAACCTCGAGATGGAAGCTATACACCCCGAGAGATAACGAGCTGATAACCGAACCGAACACGGGTTACTCAGTTAATTTGAAAAGGGGCAAAAGGAAATTCATAAAAAAAAAAAGTTGTACGTATTTGTTGTGAAGGGTCCTGCTGTATATTTGCCACCTTATTAAAGGCATGGGTTGATAAATCGTGCGCGAGGGGTTGTAAAACAAAGTGTCAGATGGCACCCGGAACACAACCCGGCCCTCCATTAATTTGAGGACAATTATCGAGTCAGGGGTTAACAGAAGAGACCGTCGCTACTTAATACGCAATTCACGAGGAGCTAAACAAAAGAAAAAAAAGAGTGAGGGAGGAGGGAATAGGGAGACTCATTCTGATTTGTTAACAATGCATTCTGTTTCTACATAAACATTAGGGGAGGGGGGGTGTGATTTTAAGTCTGACGTTTACTGAAAAGATGAATAACTGCTGTGCGCCAGTACAGAAGTGAGTCAGGAGTCAGAGAAGGGGTCCCAAGGGAAACGGACAATTTTAAGAAAATCGAATATCGTAAGGTGAACAAAATTGGTGAAACCGTTTTCCTAAAGGTGTGGAGAAAACCTGCCACGTTTCAACGAATTAGAAAAAAAAAATAATAATTTCTTTTTCCTTCATTCGGGGACCTTGGAAAAGGTTTTGTCGCCAAATTCGGAACCTTAAAGATACTTTTGTTCTTAATTTCGGGACGATAGGGTCATTTTGTCATTTTGAGCTGCAGAAAGCCTAATCGAAATGGCTAGTTTACCCCAGCGTAACATAAACGCCCGTCTAGCTGATTTCCGCTGATTCAACTCGGCTCTAATAGTGTGTTTGTTTCTAATTGTTAGAGCGCACATCCATCTCGTTTTCGGCCGCTCGCACTTTTTCTTTGCTGTCGTGGCAAGAATGAGCCCGTTTGTTTCATCTTGATCCCTAATAATCCCTCATCATCTTTAAGTCTGCTCCCAAGCGAAATATATGTAGAAGATAGATAGAAAGATATTGCGAGTAAGTGTACTTTAATTCTATGATTAGATGCTTTGGGCAGCTACTAAACAACGTGAAGCACTAATCAGTGCAGTAAGTGAAGCGAAACAAGGATAGGGGAAAAACTACCAAAATTTTTTATCAAGATTAACATTATTACAAGAACCGAAACAAATCTCGAATTTAGGAAGGAGATAACTAAATGATACTTAGTTTACTTACCAAATAAATATGTTTTATCACCCTGTTTATAGAGAATCGTCTTCAATCTCCTCCAGTGTTAAGGACAGAGGAGTCATTTTTAAACGTCCCATTGCGTACATCCCTGATACTGAAGTCGGACCAGGCCTGCCAAAGTTACAGTATTTTCAGTGTTTATGGTAAATTTTTATTTACATTATCTGACCCAAGGAAATTATTGATCGCGAAATCCCACAATCACGATTCAACGCAGTTATACTCACAGAACAAAACAGCGAGTGAGGAAATCCTGGGTTAAGACAACCATCTGACTAGGCCACTAATACTTACAAGTAGAAGAAAACAGCAATAATATTGGATTTTCGGCGACGTGTGTGCGCCTTGTCACAATGTCGCCGCATGTGCAAGAAGAAAAAAGCAATAATATTTAATTTTCGGCGACAGATATGCGCCTTCGTCACAATATAAAAACAAATGCAAGAATAAAAAACGTAGGGACAACGCCCTGCTAAACCACAGCCAAGATGGTTGTCTCTTCTATGGTTTAACAGGGCGTTGCCCCTCGTTTTCATTCTTGCATTTGTTTTTATATAGTGACGAAAACGCATATCTGTCGCCGAAAATTAAATATTATTGCTTTTTTCTTGCACTTGTATGTTTCACTGGCCTAGTCAAAAAGCTACCGTTATCCTGGAGAACAAAACACTTGCATTGTAGAAGGACTTTTACGGGTTCAAAACTCACAACTTTAACGTGTTCACAACACACACCACAAGGAAGGAGAATAACATTTAAGGGGTTTCTTATTGGTCGATGTCTAGTTCTAATGCCGCAAACAGTGTATCGATTATTTCTGGGGTAGTAGAAAGTTTTATGGGTTAAAAACACAACGGGTTTACAGCACACATACAGGAGAAATAATGGGTTTTAAAGGATTTTCGTATTGTCTATTTCTAGCTTAAAATGCCGCAAACCATGTATCTATCTTTTTCTGAATTCCAAATTGGTTAACGTTTTAAAGCGATTAACAACATAATCAACAGGCTCAATGACAATGGAATTTTTATTACATTGTTGCAGGGTTCATACTCATATCTGAAAATGAATATCCCTGACTATTCCCGATTTTCCCTAACGTGTTTCTTCAAAAATCCCTGACCAAAACACTTGCACTTTAATTTTTTCAATTACACAAAATCAGCTGCTCACTCTGCAGAGGCCTGCCATCATAACTACATCTGGATGGCAATTGCA